>JANHAO010009413.1:0-18389 GCA_026873985.1 Saraca asoca
TTGGTTTTAGATAACTTTTCTGGTAAATTATAGGATCTATATTACTTGATTTCTGTGAATAATCTGATCTGAATGTGAGATGGTAATTGATTTGCTTGAATGGGAAATTACTAGTTGTTGTTTGATTACTGTGTGATGATCTTGAGTTTATTGTTGTTGAAAAGAATAATGGTTGTTATATTTTGGATGGCGGTATTCGGGAGTGTTGCTATTGTGTACGAGTGGTTTGTGAAGTAATTATAGTTGTTATAAGTATTGTAATTTAGATATGGTTCGAATGCTTTATAAAGTTGTAATTCTTAAATTTCTATAAGTTTACATGTTAAGGTGAGTGGGTAATTGTAGTGAAAGGTAACTTTAGTAAACAGTAAAGTTGTAGTTTTAATAATTTGAAATACTGATGATGAGTTTATTCTGAGGTATTCTATATATATATATATATATAAACCATACATTTCTAAAATAAATACCATGAAAACTAGATTCCCTGGAAACCTATTGGTAGCCTAGTAATATCTGTAAACAATCTATAAGGGTGGATAATATTGAAAGAACAGCCTATATGGCTGGGAAATACAGTAAATAGCCAGAATGGCAGTAATGATAAAAGCCCAAGGGGCGGTAATGGAAAATGACAAAGGAAAATAAGTATGTGATACGAATATACAATACAAAAAGCAAGTACTGATAATACCATAGTTACCAATAGGAGTTTCTTTGGAATTTAGGAATGAAAATTATTTTCGTACATAATACATATGTATATAATATAACTAAATTAACTAAGGATCCATGGGTAGTTCCTGGGTGACCTGCAAGTGCACCTATGTATAATGTTCTATAGGAGCGATAAGAGGGTGATCTGAACTGGTGTAATATGGTTGGAAATGGAGATCTAATCTGGTTCCCTGTTTGAATTCCTTTGGATCCAGAACCATTGGCTATTCACAGGAAATCCTTAGGTGCACTTGTAACTACCTGGTGTCTGTTAGAGCAATAAGGAGGAAGGTGGAAAAGAAAAAGAAAAGAAAATGAAATATCTGTATGGTGTTGTGGATGGAAAAGGAGGAAATCTGATCGATTCTGGTTACCTATAGGAATTATCTAGATCTGACTAACAATCACGAAGGAAAAGAAATACAATTTGAAATACAAAGAAACAAAATAACAAAAGTATAATTAGTGAAGGATAGTAATAATAATAATAAATAGATATTGTATAAGTTTGTATTTCTGATATTCAGTAGAACAAATAGTTAGTTTGGGCCACCATGTAATTCAATATATTGCTACGTATCTGGCCCATATGACTTGTCTATAGATGTATTGTATAAATTAATATTGATTTATTGTAATATTTATTGTATTTTATTTGTAATTAAATTCTAGATGCCCAGTAAGTTATTGTTGTCTAGACTGGGCCACCGTATATTTGTTTAATTATTATACAGGTTCTGATGGGTGTGTGACCCTTATTGTATATTATGGCCTTGAGCCTGGGCATTCAGATTATAGAGGAAATTCTGTTGGATTTCTGGCAGGACTAGAAGTGTAATTATGAGTCAATAAGTATAGTTAGGCTTGTAGGAGGTTCCTACGGGTGACTTTCTATGCCAGTCATAGAACCCTTGGGCGGGTCATGACACATCTACTGGAGTTTAGCCAGACAAGGTCTTTAGACAAGCACTGTGTGTAGGGGACATAACAAATTGCCAAAATTGCATCAAGCAAGCAACCCAAGATATCCTGAAAGAATGCAAAAGTGAAGATACAATGGTATGGTATGACCTTTGTCAAGTTCAGTACTCCTTTCAGATGTTTTTTTTTTGGAAGGATGGTATACACTGGAAAATATCCAAATCAGAATCTTCAGGAGAAGATTGTATCGGATCCTAACAGTTTCAAAGAAGTTATAATCTACTTGATGACAAACCTCTTGAATGAGGCTGCCTTCAACAGTAGCAAGAGCATGTTTGCAGTTGGGGAAATTGTTTTCCCAAGGAGAAAGAAAATTTATGGTCTAGTACAGTGCACCAGGCATATCTCTGAAACAGCCTGCTCTAGTTGCTTGAGTTCTACATTGGGAGATCTTACAGCATGCTACTCCCATTGAGAAGGCAGGATTGTTCTTAGCCGGACTTGCAATGTGAGGTTTTCAATGTCCCAGTTCTTTAATAGCTCAGATTACCAGTTGGTTTACCTAACTTCCAGTGGTAAGCTTTTCAAATGTGAATAAATTCACCTCCATACATCTAGAAATCATCTTCATCATCATATTTCACCCCAAAGTCATAATAAATTTTTTTCCTATGTGCTATATATATATATAACATGATTTCATGTGTGACAATATCCAAATGGAACATTCATAGGAGTTTCTTTCAACCTAATCAGGAGGGAAATGGAAGACTTGGATGATTGTGTTGAATATATGTGCATCAGTGTTAATATTAGCAGTTCTTATTGGGTCATGTGCTGCTTATTTCCTGAAAAAACAAGGGAGAGATAGAGGTGAATTTCTACAATTGATATTGGTTAATTATCATATTAAAGTTTTAATTCCATATCACAGTTTTGTTCTTCCTTCTTTTATATTGATGATTAATAACTGAAGCAGATGAAGAAAAAAGCGAAAAGATGCTACTACAAGAGTTGGCCAACCCCAAAGGAGTAGCAATAACTCAAGAAGGTGAATTAGTTAGTTCTGAGGAACTGTTGTTTATGAATTTAGCAACCATTAAGGCTGCTACTGATGACTTTTCTGATACAAATAAGCTGGGATAGGGAGGGTTTGGTGTAGTGTATAAGGTCATAATTTTTCAAAAATTTTCTTTTGGCCAAAGAATTTCCTAACAGGCCTAAAATTATGTTTGATGTTGGAAACATGCATTTGAGGGTGTTCTACCAGATGGTAATGAAATTGCAATCAAAAGGTTATCAAGAAAGTCTTGGCAAGGGTTAGAAGAATTCAAAAATGAGGTCACATTGATTGCTCAACTTCAACATAGAAATCTAATGAGTTTTCTAGGATGTGGCTTGGAGGGAGAGGAAAAGCTACTCATACATGAGTTCATGTCCAATCAAAGCCTTGACAAATTCATCTTTGGTTTGTCCTAATTCCTTGTTGTTAGTAAACTTCATAATGGTAATGACATGAACTTGACTGTTGTTACTGTATCATTTAAGATCCAGAAAGACGTTCACAGCTTGATTGGAAGACATGCTATGGAATTACTATTAGGATAGCCAGAGTACTGCTTTATCTTCATGAGGAGTCAAGGCTCAAAATCATTCACAGGGATCTGAAGCCAAATAATGTTTTGTTAGACCATGAAATGGTTGCCAAAATTTCAGATTTTGGTATGGCACTGATTTTTTATGAAAACCAGAATGCAGCTTACACCAAAAGGGTGGTTGGAACATAGTAAGCTTGCTTTTACCCATCCTTTTTATTTTCTGTTCAATCTCTTTTTAAAATTTTTATCAGATTATCTTCCATAAACTAAATTGTAAGTTTCAAAAGATGTTGATATACAATATGATGGATATATAGTTCTAGAATATTCAATAGAAGGACACTTCTTAGCGTAATCAGATGTCTTCAGCTTTGGTTTCATTTTGCTTGAGATAATTAGTGGCAAAAGAAACAGTGGCTTTTATGTGACAAAACTTGCCCTAACACTATTGGACTATGTAAATTTCTTCACAAACTTAATTAAAAGACTAGTGCTATTTATACTTCAACATCCTGCACAACTCCGCTATACTTGATAAATAGTAAAATTTGAGTAAAACTAACTCTCATGTTATAAAACAGGTAAGATCAATTTAACTCAATTTTGATGTATTTATAGATATGAGGGGCTGCGAGGGATATGAAAGTGGAAGTACCATTTTTCTCACTATTAACTTTTTTTCTGTTAATTAAACTAGTAAATTGACATATCCCGGAAATATAATTGTGCATGAATAATGACAGGCATGGAAGCTATGGAATGCAGGAAGAGAACTGGAATTTGTAAGGCCTCTGTTGCTGGAATCATGTCCAGCCTCTGAAGTCATAAAGTGCATGCATATTTGGCTTTTATGTGTACAGGAAAATCCAGATGACAGACCCACCATGTCAGATGTGGTGTTTCTTCTTGGAAGTGAATCAATGGCTCTTTCACAACCAAGACAACCAGCATTTTCTTTAGGCAGGTTCATTCCAATTGATCAGTCTTTGCCTGCAAATTCCTCTGCGAATGAGCTTATAGCATGTAATATTTTACTAAGATAATTGCACACATGACAATTACAATACTACTTGCATTTGAAATTATTCACAGTACTTTTTACTCATACACACAAAACATAATTTAAATTAAATTAATCTTACTTATTTTAAACAAGGAAGTTTAATTTAATTTTAATTTTATTATATGTATAAATATGAAAGACATTGTGAATGAGTTGAAGTGCAATTAGCACCGAGATTATGCCAATATAAGGATGATTTTAAGTAGTAATGACTTGCATCAATGCAATGTAACTGAAGTATTCAGCTGGCAATTTTGTTTAATTGTCACGTGTAAAATAAAATAAACTATGGTGCTAGGCATATTCAATTGTAAGTTGTATGCTGTAAGATGACAGAGAAGATTAGTGTCAGGGAGGAGACAGTGTGGCATATTCAATTGTTTGTTTAATTGCTCTCTACCTTGCATTTACCTAACAACAGCGTGGGAACAGATGGACTTCATTGAAGCCACCAATTGTTGACTTTAAGACAAGTTTGAACTTTGTATGCTATGATTTTTAACATGCTCAATGTGTATAATTAATTATTGGGAGTAATCATTAATTTAGGAGTAGAACCAGTGTTTCATACTATTATATCTACAGCTGGATAGATGGATAAGGAGGAAAACAATTAAAAAAAGACCTGTCCCGTCAAAAAAAACTATTGAATGTATAATTCACTAAATCAATTAACTCACAATCAAGTGGATTCATTAAAGAGAAGGAGGATTTTTAAAATTGCTAGTACCTAAATGAAGCTGTAGCGGTAAAATCGTTCTTTAAACAATAACTGTGACTAAGTTAAATATTATGCAACTAGAAAATATACCACTATGATAATGACAGAAAAGATAGCAAGTGCTCATCTCCCTTGCTCCACTTTTTTTTTTATAAAAAAAATATATATGAGCTATGGGCCCATTTCTACCTCTTGGTTGTAAGTGACTCAGTTGAGCAGACATTAGCATTTGGTGTTTTGCAATTTTGACTTTCCATGAAAAAAAAAAATTGTACAAGTCCATAACACATTCATAAATGAGTGAAAGCGTTGGGTTTCATGGCCACAGTGTCGAGCCCAAGGTTTGATGAAGTTTCCTCAACTTTAGGGTGAGCCTCAAGGGCCAGTTAATTCCAAAGGCCATCAATTCTACTACTTTATTTTTGGCCCAGGTGCTACCATTAGGTTCCTAACCCCTTAATGGAAAGTTAAAGAAAGTTAGGAACTTAATTGAATTCGAAACCAAGGGGAAAAAAAAAAAGAATTTGCATAAATAAAAAAATGTAACATATGTGAAAGTAAAGATTTGACTATATTAATATTTGGCTTTGAATTGTTGAATTGAAGGTTGTTGCTGCATGCGTCTCCAAAGAGAAAGTTGGCAGTCTGATGTGAAATATCCAGCAGCCCTCTTGCATGTGCTTAGACTATGATCCATAATTTAAAGCATAGAAAGTGCTGTAACGAATTAATTAATGAGGAATCTTAAAGATTTTCAAAGTAATTATGAATAAATTAGCTAGAAATGGCTCATTAATGATTGGCGTCTACACATCCAATCCGAGCACGTAAATCGAACAAATAGGAAGGGCAGCAAGCTGGTTTCCACTCACCGGACCTGCAAACTTTGATTGTTTTGATGGGAGGCAAGACTCTCAGCACAATGATTTGACTACGTGGACCCTAGCTCTTGAGTTGGACTATGCTTAATTAGGAATACAATGAGCATATCTTAGTTATTTATAAAGATTGAGTGGAATCGTTAATTAATCAGGTGAGGTCACATGATCATATAAAGACTATCATATGATCTTCATGGAAGGACGACCGTCATCTCAAGAATAACTCAATCATTAAACTATTATTGAGTTGACATTTAATTTGTATCAAAATAATCAATTCTAATTCTAACTTCGTTTCAATTGACAATTCTAGCTAAATGGACAAATGAATGGTTAAATGTATGCCGTATATACCATCGTGATTCTACTGATTCATTAGTATTTATCAACATAAAATGTGGGTAATATTCTCTTGATTATATCATCTTAGTGACATGAAGAATGCTACTTCTGTAAGAAAGAAAAGTTGATTATAGAATTAACTTACTCACAATTAAGATTGGACAAAATAAGGTCCAAACTGGATTTTATGTAAAATTTAACATAATATATAAAGTTTAAACCTGCTCTTGGCTTGATTTTTTTTTTTTTTCAGGAGTATCTGAATCTAACCTAAATACATCTAGATCTAACCTAAATATTCGTATAAGTCGAGTTGGGTTTGAGCTGTTTTGATTTTTAAATATAAGTTCAAACCTAATTCATTTAAAAAATATATGGTCTAATTTTATATTCAAATCCAACCCTTGAACTTAATTACACAATCCAAATCTTAATTAAATCGGGTTGGATTTAGACAAAAAATCAGAGCATGATATAGTTGCCTACCCCTACGCACAACTTTCTTTGCAAAAGTTGTATAAAGTATATACAAACTAAACGCATATCGATTTTTTAAATATTTTTTGCCGCTGATTTGAAACTCTGTAATACAAAATAAAATAAATATCTGAATAATTATAATAAAGTTAGACATTATTATTAAAAAAAAGGTTAACTATTAAAGTTCATCTTAAAAAATTGATATTATAAAATTCTTGCTACTTAGCATAGATATGAGTCCACAAAGATCAATACGTGACTAAAGTAAATTAATTTTCTTTTCGTTCATATAAAAAACAAGAAAAAAATACATTAATTACAATAATAACAAGTAAATTATGATTGGTTTAATTCATGTAATCATTCTATGTAATAAATTCTTCCTAAATACGGACAGGGGGTCTTACTCACAAAGGATGGAATAAATTAGGTGTTAGTGATCCTAGTTGTGTCACTCACACTACTATCAAACTCCATTAATAACTTTTGAAGGCATTGATTAGTCCTCTTAATCAATATTTTTATTTAGCAGTAGAAAAGACATGTTACACTTCAATGTATTCAGTAATTTTTAACCTCCAATTGTACATATGCATTTCACCACTTACTTTCAAGTCATATTGTCATGATGATGGCCAAGACCTTATGCTTCCCAGTTCAAGGACTCTTCTTCTTTCCTTTCACAGTTGGCTTCCTCCTGCTTACACTCCCTGCAAAAATAGCCGCCTCAGTATTCAACGATGTCAACTGCACAATCAAGAATACTTTCTCCCCCAAAAGCACCTTTCAAAGCTTAACACCATCCTTCCTGATCTTTCCTTCGCCGCCATCAACAACGCCAGATATTACAATGCAGCCACAGGCGACGACAAAAAGAAATCAGGCACCGTCTACAGCATCTACATGTGTCAGGGTGATGTGTCACTTGCACCACGCAAAGAGTGTTAGAAAGTAGTTATTGACGGTAGATTTTGGTTCTACCAAATCTAGTCAACCAGAAGTTCTTTTGAGATTCAAGCTATTTTTTAGTTACACACGAGTTTGTGGAAGAGGGAATGAAGGAGGAAGAACAGTGGAAGAGCTGAGGTTTTTAACGTGGTTTAGTGAAAATCGAGCAGCATTTGTCCCTACGTCTATGGTGGAGTTGTATTGATATGGAGAAAATTTTACAAAGTTTCAATATAGAGATTTAGCCTTAGATGCCTTACAGAGAGCCTCTTCCTCTTATTTATAAAGGAGAGGAGGTTGTAAGTATAACTTTACATGTTATATTTCTGTTACATCAAGCATTAAATGAACATGACTCCCTAAACTATTACAAAATGATTTTTACAGGTTACTTTCTGTGCGTGAGGCCCAATGGGCTATATTTTGCAGACTGTTACTAGAAAATATCTGAGGGTGTGTGCCTTTGGTCTTGGGTGTGGCGAGCTGCTAGCTAGGCGAGTTGTTATGTGCAGTGAGCTTTGTTCGAGGTCATTGCAGTTCTGGCCTGGGGGGAAGTTGTGTGCGTGCTTGGTGATGCAAGCTCGCTTTGGGTGAATAGTTGGCTACGCAAGTTAGACTCTAGCGTGTTCTGGCCTCATTCTGTCCTAAGGCTCATGCTTTGCATCCTAGCGATCTAACCTCCTAGCTCAGCGATTCGAGCTCGTTCCCTCGTGGCCTAGCTGTTCGAGCTTATTACTTAAGGACTCGGTGCTTCTGCTTAACGATCTCAAGCTGTTGCGAGCTGGGTCTTCATAGTCTAGACTGTGTTGCTTGGGCTTTTGCTAGCCCATTTTGCACTACATTAGAAAACACCCATAACATTAGCCCTCCAGCTCACAGGTCACTCTGTGAACTGGGAGCTAGAAACTTTGCTAGCAAAAGCTTGCATACACTATTTGCAGCGTTGCTATCTTCAATTTGTCTCATCGTTTACATGTTGGGTTTAATGGTCTATGAACCATGTAGGAGTTATGTTTGTGCAAGCTCGAGGTGGGACACTTGTGGTGCATCACTTTGGCTCTCAGCTGGCATTATTGTTGCACAGGCTGGTTTGCACACATGACTCTGTCGATAATCTTGTTGCTCAGTTCCAGAGCAACTTTGTTGCTAGTGAAACGACAATCCTGTTATGCAATTCTGAGGCAAGCTCATTGTTTAGTGAAATAGCAAGCTTGTTGCTCGTTGCTCATTGGAACAACTTATTGCTCGTCGCTCTGTGGGATGGCTCGTCTACATGTGACTCATTGGGAGAGCAAGCTTGTTGCTTAGTCTCAAGATAACTCTATTGCTTAGTGGAAAGGCAATCCTATTGTGTGGTTCCACAACAATCATGTTGCATGGTGGATTAGGAATCTTGTTGCCAGGTAGGTCACGGTCACTTCACATCTTCGTGACTCAGTGAGCTTAGCTGCTGGGATTTCAGACTAAATAAATAGTCTTCATTATCGAGGCTTGTCCCTGATTGGGATCTCGTTGGGAGTGCTGGGACTGTTGCTATCCTACAAGGTGCACCACATAATCTTGTAGGTGACCTCTTTTAATGAGGTCTTCTATGGTATCTCTGAGTGCCCAGTATTCCAAGGTGTTATGGCCAGCCTCGTTATGTTAAGCACAGAACCTATTCGGGTTTCTATTCCTGCTTGAGCCTTTTAAGGGTTTGGGTATTCCAAAATCTTCCCTGTCTCGCTCCGTCATATAAATCATATCCTATGTGTCAGATAAGATGCTATAATTTTCATGACGACCTTGGTGGTGAGGTCACTCATGCTTGGTTCTTTTAGCAAGCTGGTTATTGGGGTGATCAGCTCCATTTTCAATGCTCCTCTTGCTTTGAGCAATACTATTCACTTCATCCTTTTGCTCAAACTTCTTAGTGCCAAAGGTTTCTTTTCACCTGATTTGTTTAGTAGCATGATCATAGAATTTAGCTAGATCTTTTATCGGGGACTTATATAGGCTTTTGTATAGCTTTCTGTCTTTGCGGAGTCCCAGTGAGATTACTATCAGGATATTCTCGTCTAAAGGATTCTCCACAGAATTGGCTTCGCACTTGAACCTGGTTATGTAATCCTTCAGTGATTCATGTCTATGCTGGAAGATCATGGTAAGGTGGCAAGAAGGCATGAGCTGCCTCTTCAATGCCCAATATTGGTTAGTGAATTTCCTTTAGCATTCTTCCTAGTTATTGATGTTATGAGCTGATAGGCTTCTAAACCATGCTTGAGGTACACCTCCTACTGTAGCTAGGAAGACACGGCACTTGATTAGAGGGTCAGAAGTTTAAAAGTCCATCTGGATGTTATATGCATCCAAGTGGTCGCAAGGATCGCTATCCTGGTAATATAGGAGAATCATGAGGACCTTGAGCTTATGAGGGAGAGGCAGAGCTTCGATATCTTTGGAGAAAGGTGAGCTCTCCTCGTAGCGAGCTTGATCACTTTGAGCTCAAGGGTATTCCTCAAGCTACTTTATCCGTTGAAGGAGTTCCTCCATTATAGGGCCATGTGCTTCAAACTGTTGGCCAAGATATCGTTGGTTCGTTCAATCGTTCTTTCTTGCTTGTGGGAGCAGTGACCTGAGGAGTGCACTTGGTCAGTCTTGCGTGAGCTTTTAACTTGGTGTGAGCCTCCACATTGCTAATTGTCATGGATCTTATGAGATTGGCAAGCTCCTGATTTCATTTGCTGATTGGAGGAGTGAACAAAATTCGAATCTCAATGTGTCAGTCTAGACAATCTTTCTTCTCAGACCTT
Source organism: Saraca asoca (assembly GCA_026873985.1). NCBI lineage: Eukaryota > Viridiplantae > Streptophyta > Magnoliopsida > Fabales > Fabaceae > Saraca > Saraca asoca. The sequence continues at coordinate 10,464 of JANHAO010009413.1, forward strand.
TTCATGCAACAACTGGAGTTGCCCAATGATCTCCTAGGTCTGCATTCAGACCAATGTTTTCATTGTCTGAGCTAACTCTCTCACTGTATGCCCAAACATTTACTGGAATTGGTGAGTTGTTTGCACTTTTTCGGTTCTAAGGGTAGCAGCAGGCTGGTGGTAAGTCTCGAGGGTCAAATTGAAGGTGATTCCTGCAACAGAAATAATTGCTGGCCAAAAAATAGGAGTGCTAGAGCATCTTGTGGTCCTTCCTCCAATCATTGCAATTTAATAGAGAATCAAATCAAAACACAGAAAATAAGCCAGAAAACAAATGAGTCCCCACAAACGGCACCAAAAATGTTGATGATGGATTTTGGTTATGCCAAATCCAACCAACCAAAAGTTCTTTTGACTCTTAAGTCATTTTCTAGTTACGCATGAGTTGGTGGAAAATGAAATGGAAGAGGAAGAACAGTGGAAAAGCAGAGATTTTTAACGTGGTTCAGTGAAAATCAGGAGGCACCGATCCCTACATTCACGGCGGAGTTGTATTAATGTGGAGGAAATTTTACAAAGTTTCAGTATAATGATTTAGCCTTATATGCCTTACAGAGAGCCTCTTCCTCTTATTTATAGAGGAGATGAGGTTGTAAATGTAATTTTATATATTGTATTTCTGTTACATTAAGAATTAAATGAACAAGACTCCCTAAACTACTACAAAATGATTTCTATAGGTTGCTTTCTGCACTAGGGTCCAGTGGGCTGTATTTTATAGACTGATGTTGGAAAATATCTAAGGGTATGTGTCTTCGATCTTGGGTGTGGCAAGCTGCTAGCTGGGTGAGGTGCTATATGCAGTGAGCTTTGTTCAGGATCACTACTGTTCTGGGCTAAAGGAAGGTCATATGCGTGCTTGATGATGTAAGCTCGCTCTGGGTGGACAATTAGCTATGTGAGTTGGACTCTGTCGAGTTCAGGCCTTGTTTTGTTTCGGGGCTTACGCTTCACATCCTAGTAGTCTAACCTCCTAACTTAGTGATTCGATCTCGTTTCCTTGTGGCCTAGTTGTTTGAGCTCATTACTTAAGGACCCTATGCTTCTGCTTAGCAATCTCAAGCTATAACGAGCTAAGTCTTCATATTCTGGATTGTGTTGCTTGGGCTTTTGCTAGCCCATTTTACACTACGACAAAAAACACCTATAATAGTAGTGCTATGAAGCATAGACTGTAACTAAAGTAAAAACTAGTAAATTGAAGAAGAAATTTTACTATAGTAAAAAGGATTACAATTTCTCTCTTATAATAAGATAAACACTCACAAAATGGGATGCCTATACTTTAACTATAATAAGATATATATAGTAACCTAAGAGTGACTCTTTGATGACTTTAGTTACATGAACCTTATCATATATGAATCACTCATATCTAGATACATGTACTTTCATATTCAAAGTACATGCACATACAATGAACCTAAATAACATAATCCTAAAAACACATGAACTTTGATATAGAAATTACAAGACTATTATTTCCAATAAGCCAAAAGTGACTTTACTTTTCCAACAAGCCAAGATACTTTGAATGGCAACATTCTCCCATTTAAAGATACTTTTGTTGTATAGATGTTCCATCATTTTTATGTTTGCCATTTCTTGCTACTTACATCTCCCTTATGCCAAAATATGACTAACATCATATAAATTTGTCAGTATTGATTAGTTTTGTTAACATATCTGCATGGTTGTCCTAAGTATGAATTTTCTGAATATCCACACTTCCTTCATCCACCTTTTCTCATACAAAGTAATATTGTACTCTAATGTGCTTTGTCTTTGGGTGAAATGCTGGATTTTTTACTAAGTGCAAAGCACTTTAACTATCATAAAATAGAGCATCCTTCTCTTGTTTGTGTCCAAGCTCCTCTATTAACATTTGCAACCAAATTGTCTCTTTGCTAGCATGGGTAGCTACAACATATTTTGCTTCTATTGTAGAAGTATCTACAATAGACTGCAGTTTTGAAACCCAATATATAGCTCCTCCAACAAGAGTAAACAGTTAATCTGAGGTGGACTTGTTTTTATCAAGATCCCCTGCATAATCAGAATTAACATAGCCTTTGACAGTAAAGTCTGATCCTCCATAACATAATGTAGCATTTGAGTACCCTTAACATATCTCAGAATCCTCTTTACAGCACTCTAATGCTCTTTAATAGGATTTGTCATTTATCGACTAACTACTCCCACTACTTAGGCAATGTCTGATCTTGTACATACCATAGTGAACATTAAGCTACCCACTACTGATGCATACAGTACTCAAGACATTTCCATCCTTTCTACTTCATTGGGAAGAGGGGTAGAAATTGGCTTACAATCTTCCTGGTTGAAATGCTGAGGGAGTTTCTTCAAATAATTTTTTTGAGAAAGCCAAATCTTCCTATTATTTCTGTCTCAATAACTTTGCATCCCTAGAATCTTGTTTGCTAGTCCCAAGTCCTTTATTTCAAACTCCCTAGCCAACTATGCCTTCAAGTCTGCAATAGAATCATTGTTGGAACTTGCTACCAACATGTTGTCAACATACAACAGCAGAATAATGAAATCACCATCACTAAATCTCTTGTAGTAAGCACAAGGATCTGAACTAAGTCTGTTGTATCCATGGCTCATGATGAAGGAATCAAATATCTTATACCAACATCTAAGTGCCTGTTTAAGACTGTATAGAGATTTGTTCAACCTACAAACCAAATTCTCTTTTCTTTTTTTCTTTAAAACCTTCTAGTTGGAACATGTAAATTTCTTTTTCAAGTTTTCCATGAAAGAATGCAGTTTTCACATCTAACTACTCTAAGTACAAGTCAAAAGTAACACACATCATTAGGACCACTCGAACTATTATAAGTCAAACAATAGGAGAAAAAATCTCGTTAAAGTCAATACCTTCTTTTTGAGCAAATCCTTTCACCACCAATCGAGCACGATACTGCTCCACTTGGTCATTGTCATCTTATTTAATCTTGTAGACCCATTTGTTCTTGATGGCTTTCTTTCCTTATGGTAGTGGAACAAGATCCTATGTTTTGTTTTTATAAAGATCTTCAATTCCTTCTTGCATTGCTGCCACCCATAGAGAAGCTTCTTGGCTTTTTGAAGCATCATGAAAATTTGATGGCTCTCCATCCTCTGTTAGTAAATAGTATGCAACATTTCCCTCTATAATGTATTCTGAGTGCTAAGCTAGTTCTCTCCTCTCATGAGTTGACCGACGAACTTGTGGAGTCACAAACTCAGCTTGCTCTTATACTTCTTGCTATGGTGTTGCTTTAGAAGAATTTGGAATTTCTTGTTCTTATCTTTCTTCAACTTGAATCGTAATAATCTCTTACTTCTTATTTAAACTACTATCATTTTCTTTTTCTTGTACTTTATCTTCTGCAAATATCATATCTCTATTGATTATCACCTTATGGGTAGTAGGATCCCACAGGCAATACCCCTTAACTCCATTAACATATCCTAAGAGAATATATTTTCTAGATTTTGGATCCAACTTTGATGTTTCTTGGGGGTTATACATAACATACACAGGACTTCCAAGAATATGTAAGTGAGAATAATTAGTCAGCTTACAAGTCCACATCTCCATTGGTGTCTTGAGATCAATTACGGTTGATGGTGACCAGTTCATCATATAACAAGCAGTTTTCATAGCTTCTGCCGAAACTGACTTCAACATTGCTCTTGGTCGTTCCAACAAGGTTGCGTTCATACGTTCTACTATACCATTTTGTTATGGAGTATTTGCCATTATGTACTATCTCTTGATACCTTCTTACTAATAAAATTTATCAAATTCTTCACTAGTATAGTCTCCTCCATTATCTATTCTTAAACACTTGATCTTTTTCTCAGATTCAAGCTCTACCCATGCTTTGAATATTTTGAAAACTGGTAATACATCTACCTTCCTCTTTAATGGATACACCCAACATCTCTTGGAGTAATCATTAATAAAAGATACAAAGTATCTTGCTCTTCTTAGGGATAAAACTAGTACTTGCCAAACATCAAAGTGGATTAGTTCTAGTTTATCTTTACTTCTAGCATGTGACTTGATGAGCTTCAATTTGTGCTACTTACTAGTAATACAATCCTCATAAAAGGGTAATAAAACCTTTCTGAGCCCTGGAAGAAGCATTTGTTCAATAAGAGTCTTCAAACCTCATTCTGACATGTGGTCAAGTTTACGATGCCACATCATTGTTGATTCTTTTCCTGAACTTACCGACGTAGTAGATATTTTTTTTTCTTACTGTGTTTTTCCTTTAAGCATGTACAAATTTGTAGCTACCTTTTCTGCTTTCATCACCACAAGTGCACCTTTGATTATCTTCATGATCTTATCTTGAATATAAGTTTTACATCTATTATTATCTAATTGTTCCAAAGACCATAGATTTTTCTTCAGGCCCTTCACATGTCTTACCTCCTGAATGGTGTGAATCATACCATCATATATCTTTAGTTTGATGGTACCAATACCAGCAATCTCCAAGGCATGATTGTCCCCCATGAACGCATATCCTCATGAGATAGGTTCATATTGGTGGAACCATTCTCTCCAGGGGGTTCATATGCCATGTTACTCCTGAATCTATAAGCCAGACATTAGCAAAACTTTTGCCTTCAATGACTATTGTTGCCTTACTTTATAAAATTTCACCATCATCAGAGATACTTGCTAGACAATGCTAAACTTTTGATGACTCAAACCCTTTGCCTTTTGCCTTTTTCGTTTTTCTTGAGATGCCAATACTCCCTCTTGTAATACCCCTTTTTGCCACAGTGATGACACTTGACATTCTTCTTACTTTTAGATTTTGATCTACTCTGATTTTGACTCTCACTGGGGCTACGTTCCATTGATCTCCCTTTTGTCACCATCAAAGCATCAGCTTACTGTGAGCTTTCCAGTCTAGCTTCTTTGCTCTTACGCCGTCGTTGCTGCAATATCATCGAAGGCTAGAATTTCTAAATTGTTCGTCAAGTTGACTATGAGTTAATCATATGAAATAGGTAGACTCTGAGGTAGAATTTCAGCACATTCACCTGTCTCTATGTTATGCCCCATTGTTGTGAGCTGTGAAAACAGAGTATTGATATAGTCGATCACTAAAATTGACTTTGTCATTCAAAGGGTGTAGAGTTTTCTCTTCAAAAAGATTTTGTTGTGTAGTGATTTGGCCTCATACAATTTTTTTAAAGTATCTCATATCTCTTTTGTTGTGTTCTTCTTTGCTACACTTGACAACACTTCATCGGTTAGTGCTAAGTGCATATTAGCAATAGCATTGCCATCTATCTCGTTCCACTTGTCGTCGTCAAGGATCTTGTTGGGCCTATCTCCAATTGATGCTAAGTAGTTATCTTTTCTTTCTCATTTTCCATAACAAGAAATTATTTTCATTGAATTTTTCCGGTTCGTACTTCGTCATCATTGATGAAGAAGCTTCTTTTCCACTAACAGGATCAGACAATAGCATAGAAAACTAACAATAAACCTGAAGCTCTGATACTACTATTAGAAAGTAGTGGTATAAATCATAGACTGCAATTGAAGTAAAAACTAGTAAACTAAAGAAGAAATTTTACTACAACAAGAAGGATTACAGTTTCTCTCTTATAATAGGAGAAATAATCACAAAATGGGATGCCTGTACTTTAAGTACAATAGGGTATATATAGTAACTTAAGAGTGACTCTTTGATGACTATAGCTATATAAACCTTATCATATATGAGTCACTCATATCTAGATACATGTGCTTTCATATTCAAAGGACATGCACATATAATGAACTTAAATAATATAATCCTAAAAACACATGAACTTTGACACATAAATTACAAAACTATTAGTTCCAACAAGTCAAAAATGACTTTATCTTTCCAACAAGCTAAGATACTTTGAATGGCAATAGAGTGCATCAGTTTTGCCACACTGAAGATAGCTTCATCTTGTCCACTTTGGAAAGAAGTTGTAATATGGTACAACAAATGCTTGCTACATTATTCCTATAGATTTTTCTTTAACATCATGGATGAGTTGCCAAGATACAAGATTAAGATCCTGCTTAGTGATCATGGACCTTTACAAAGTGATGGCTTCTATGCTGCATTAGAATTCATTTTCAAAGATGTTCCAAATGAAGTGGGCAAGGCTCTTCATAGTTTCAGTCAGAATGTTGTTAAGCAAGCTAATGCTTCTGGTGACACAACGCTATATGACCACACCCAATGTACATCAGACTTATCCACGGATAACTGCTGGTGGTGTCTGAATAGTGCCATTAGGGATATTCCGACGTCGTGTTGTGGAGGTATATCGAAGAAAGTGTATTACTTCCCAGTTGCTGTAGAGCAAAGAGTGAACTAAAGTTGAATTTTTATTATAAGTAGAGTTGTACAATATAAGACTACTTGTGGATACATCATACTCATAACTTTAGTACTCTATTATACTTTCTTGCTTTCACTCTAATTCTTATTTCTCACTTCATTCTACACACCAAATGATACAAAACTTACATATTTATAGGCTTTTCCACCTTCCCAATGGACGATTAGGATTAAAGCATTTTCTACCTCCTTAATGTATAGCTAAGATTTGTTTATCTAAATATATCTTAAGAAATTCTAAGAATATTCCTATTCTAGTCATTTATACAATAATATAAACCTTACTTGATTTCTCTATTCTACAAGTATTTAGAGAAGTTAAAACTATTTTATAAGTATCTCTAGTTTTCTATGACCTTCCACAAGATTCTAGAAATTTTTGGAGTTTTTTAACTAATTCTTTCTACAACATTCTACAAGGTTCTAGAAACTTCCAAAACATTCTAATATTACCGACTTTTAAGTAGGATATTTCTACAGAAACACTTGCTAAAATTCTCATGCTCATGCTTTAATTGCATTATTAGGTTTGAGACATATCCACCCTGACAATGATGGCCAATTTCATCTTTCATGTCTTTTTCTTCAATTGAATATTTAATATTCAATTATTGTCATATTAAATAGTAAGATGCTGAAAATGGGGATCAAGTGCCCCGATACTTCATTCTAAATAATTATCTTCATTTCAAGAAAGTAAATACTCATTGAATAGTGAATATTCCATATCAAAAGTATTTAGAAAAGTAAAGAGTTTAAACAATGAACCTAGTGATCAATAATTAGACAAATTTTCATCTTTATTTTGAAATATGACATATGAACATTAGATAGAAATTAACTTGGAATGGAAGATAAATTCACACACCCAATATTCATGATGGATGAACAATTGGCCATTTCAGATATTGACGTGAGGGATGTGAATGACATATGTAGATATGGTAATGTGTTGGTACAGGAAAAAGAAGAATCCAGACACGAACAGCTATCATCATCATTGTTGTCCCTGTTTGTCGTCTTGGTCGTTATTTTTGGCTTTTGGTGCTGCTTCGAACGTACAAAAGCGAGGAAGAGGCAAAAGACCATCCTCAGAGAAAAATGTAATGTGAAAAAAGATACTACTAAAATGATTCTATTATTTTTTATAACAGAGCCCTATCCTAGGCCTTGCACGTGCGTATTCACTGAGGAATTTACGTGTATTCATTTTGTGGTTTAGTTGGGGATGAAATTACCTCCTCGGAGTCTTTGCAATTTGATCTAGCCACAGTTCAAGCAGCAACAAACCAATTTTCTGATGAGAGCAGGATAGGCAAAGGTGGAATTGGAGAAGTTTACAAGGTAATATACCTGAGATAGTGCATATATTTATGAGCTTTTTATGATTATCCTACTTTAATTGATGGCTTGATATTTCAGGGAATTCTTCTTAACGGTCAAGAAATTGCTGTAAAGAGACTCTCAA
>JANHAO010009414.1:0-18390 GCA_026873985.1 Saraca asoca
GTATTGTATTTCTACTTTACCCTATTCTTTTCTTATCTTTTATTTTCTTTTGAGATTTCTAGGTTAATAGAAATCTTGTATAGGTGAGCAAGAGCCTGTATAATTTGTTGTGTTTATTTTTAGGTTTAGAAATGCCTAGTTTTAATTCTTCTATATTAGCAAGATGCCTATAATTCTTATGTGTAAACTGACATTTTAGGAGCCTAGTTAAATCCTAATAGTTTTGATTAATTGAAGTGGTCTTCTAGTTGAGGAATGATCAAGTAGAGAAGACTTGAATTGCAGTTTCAATTTAAGTTGAATCATTTTAAAAATCTATGTCTTTGATTTCTACTTTTCTGCTTCTATATTTACAATCTTGCTATGTAATCTATTTCATTGCATAATTCTTAATTTTGTTGTCTACATATTCACTGATTAAATTTTTTGCTATATCTCTAAATATAAGGCAATAAATCACATTCTAGTGAAATACAAAAAGAAGAATTCATAAAGAAATAAGGAGTTTACAAATTCCTCCAAAGGAATAAGGACAAGATCCAATTTCTATAGTTTGTCTTTTAATATGGGACCTATTAGTTAGAATTATAGCTTTGGCTCTTGATACTCCTCTTCTTTGATAGAAATATAAATCCTAATCTGACTATGTTTTCAGACTGTCCATCCTTGAACAATCCACCTCCTTTTGATTCAGAAAATTTTGCTTTTTAGAAGTACAAAATCAAAATTTTTATTAAAGTTTTAGATGAGAACATGCTAGAAATTTTAGAAATAGGCTTTGAATATCTTAAGATATTTTTTGATAGAATTCTAGAGCCAAAATCTAAATTGCTATGGACTGATGAAGAAGAAAGAAACATCTTCTTGCCTCTAAGTTAAAATAGATTATTGCTAGTACACTGTCTACTAATGAGTTTCTAAGAATTTCATAATGTAAAACAGCAAAAGAGATTTTGGATACCCTTGAGACTTCTTACAAATGCAAAATTGAAGCTGATTGCAGAATTGAGCCTACCAACAAGTTTGGACCCAAAACTTACTGGGTACCAGCCGAGAAAACCTAATCTTAGGCATTAGAGATGTTGCTAAGTTTGTTTTGCAGGTACATGGAGAGAATTTGAGATTTCAAGTGATTTGAGATGCTAACTAGATGTTTGTATAACATGAAAAACCCTTAGAAAAATTTAAAAAACAAATGAACTCAGGATCCCCCTAATCAATTCATATTTATCTAGGTTTTTAATGAGCTTTTGAATTAACTCTATAATTGATTCACTTCTCAAATTATAAACTTTTGGAAAGACTCAAATTTTTCTAAGAACTCCTAGATGAATTAATTCCCTAATTGATTTGTAGAAGATCCACTCATACAAGAACTGATTCAATAATTGATTCCCTAATGAATTTCAATGAGTAAATTTAAACTTGAATCAATTCATTAATGAATTTTTGCTCTTTGAATCGATTCAAGGCATGATATTATATATACTCGAATCAAAGTTGAACTCATTTTACAATAACTCTCTCAACCTCTTAGCTGAAATCCTCTTGACCACTCCCTCTCAAAATCCTCAAAATCTAGATTTTCAAACCCTTTTTCACCAAATTTATTACACAGAAACATTAGAAACTCCATTTATAAACTTTTTAACTAATTGATTTCACCAGAAATAGCCTAAATAAAAAAAATCCCAAATCACACCCCAAGAAACCCTAAGTGCCAAGTGCCAAAACTTCTCTTCCCAACAATCACTTCACAAATGGCAAAATGGATCAAACTCATAGAAAAATGCAAGGACAAATCACAAATGAAGGCTACCTAACCAACATATAAAGAGTCATTATTCTAATCCTCCAACGAGTATGCTTCTTATCTCTCTCTAGAACATAGAAAATTGAACGTTTGAAATGCTTCAATGATCAATTGCTGAAAATAACCCATTTGCCTGAACTGTTAGCAAAGTATAGGCTAGGAAAATTTTTGACTTTAAAGAAACAGCCTATCATAGGTTAATGAAAATGTTCTATGCTAATCTTACTGATGTTGATGGAAAATTATCTTGTTATGTGTTGCATAAACATGTGGTTATTGATTTTGAATCATTTCCTAATGAATTTGGCATGGATAACACAATGCCAAAGCTTATTATAGGATCCTTTCCTAACTATAGTAAGGAACTAGCTATTGGAATGCTATTTCCTTACTCCACCCCAAAAGATGGTGTTGGGAAATTACTAATAACTAGCTTGTCTCCTGAGGACAGGATTCTACACTATGCTCTATGCAAAATAATTTTGCCAAGGATCACCAACTTTACTCAAATTGTGAAAGATGACTTATTTTTAATGTGGATTATTAAAAACCAAATAGATTTCAATTTTCCATATTTCATTTTGATTATCTTCCATATAATATGATCCGTACACCCTTCTTTACCAAAGTCAAAATAAAACTTTCTGATGAAATTTTGTTTGTACCTCCAAATGCAACCATAATAATTACTGCATCACATATACACAAGATGGGTTTTAAAACTTTCTAATGAAAGATCTAGACCTACTCAACCATTTGGAGAAATTTCAGGCTCAGCTAGAATTTCTGTTGAAGTTGAAGCTAGATTAACTGAATTGATAGAAAGAATGCACAAGCACATGATTGATCAAACAAACAAAATTTCTGACACTCAAGAAATGTTATTTAACCTTATGGAAGAAAAGATGTCTTATTTAAAAGACAAAAGCCATAAAAGAGGCAATAGGATCAACCAAAGGCTCAAGTCACTTAAGGTTTAAATTCAAAAGATCAGATTGAAACTACAACAACAGGATAAATATATAGAGCTTTAGAAGATAGATTCGCCTTCTACATAGTAGTAATATTTGTGCTTGCTTATATAATATTTGTATCCCTTAGTCCCATTTTCCTATGCTATTCTTATGATGCTTCTCAGACTATCTTTTAATATTGTGATGTAATTTGATTTATTTTAATATTTTGTGGATATTTTGATATTTTCATGGATATTGCATTCAGATTTTATGGTTAATATTTCTGATTTTGGATGACATATGTCTTTTATGGATATTACATTTTGATTTAGATTTTATATTGATATTTTGATTCAGATTGATATATGATTTTAATTATGAAAAGTTAACATATATATATTATATTTTGTTACATATTTTTCATTTTTCATAATATTACTTTTTGATGTACCAAAAGGGGGAGAAATATTGAATTTTCAAAAATCCCATAAATTTTACATGTTCTTTTCAAACTAAAAATATTTTTTTAAACGAGATATTATTTTCAATTCAAAAAAGGGGAGAAATTTTCAAAAGGGGAGAAAAGTTAAAAGTTAAAAAAAAATTCATAAATTTCAGATTTTTTAATAAAGTTAACTATTTTGGTATTACTTTGAAACTAATCTAAAATTATTTGTCACCATTAAAAAGGGGGAGATTGTTAGCCTAAGTTACCCTAGCTACATATTTCTTAGTTTTGATGTTGAAAAATATTTTTAATCAATTAATTCACATTACTATTTGATATTATATTTCATTGCCTATTTTCATTTGTTTTGTAGGTTTCAAAGTATATAAATATGATTCAAGAGATTAACATTAGAATTAGGAATTGTTTTATTTTTATAGGACCTTTTGTAAATAAATTCAAAGGAAGTTTGATTCATACAAATATTTTCAAAATAAGGTAGAAACACCACTTGAAGAAAGTATAGATTTTATAAAAACTATTTTACATATTATGAATCAATTCATCAATCAATTCATTTTTAAAAATCTATACAAATTGATTCATCAATCAATTCATGAAGAACAATTTTAAAAAAATTTTAAAATAAAAAAGCTAGGATTTTTCTCTGATTCAATTCAAGAATTGATTCATAAACTGAAAGTTAGTTTTTCTATTACAGCTTATTACAACAGTTATAAAAGCCTTAGCCACCTTCAGTTTTCATAACTTTTACATGATTTTTTTTTCTCTTTTAAGTGCAAAAATTTCAAAGAAAAGGGCCTAATCAAATTTCTCTGCCTTACAAGATTTCAGGATCAAATTAAGTGATTTTGAATCAAGCATATGCTGAATTCATCTTAGCTATTTGAGAATTGTTTCTCAAATCTTTTTCTGGTATTGTATTTCTACTTTGCCCTATTCTTTTCTTATCTTTTATTTTCTTTAGAGATTTCTAGGTTGATAGAAATCTTATACAGGTTAGCAAGAGCCTATATAATTTTTTGTGTTTGTTGTTAGCTTTAGAAGAGCCTGGTTTTAATTTTTCTAGGTTAGTAAGATTCCTATAATTCTTGTGTGTAAACTGGCATTTCAAGACCCTAGTTAAATCCTAATAGTTTTGATTAATTGAAGTGGTCTTCTGATTGAGGAATGATCTAGTGGAGTAGATTTGAATTGCAGTTTCAATTCAAGTTGAACCATTTTAAAAATCCATGTCTTTGATTTCTACTTTTTTACTCCTATATTTATAGTCTTGCTACACAATCTATTTCATTGTGTAATTATTAATTTTGTTGCCAACATATTCACTAATTAAATTTTTATTGTATCTCTGAATATAAGGCAATAAATCACATTCTAGTCAAATACAAAGGAAGAATTCATAAAGAAATGAGGAGTAAATGAATTCCCCCAAAGGAATAAGGGCGAGATCAAATTTCCACAGTTTATCTTTCAATATAGGACTTATCAATACCAAAAAAATTTCCTGAAGCTCTTAGAGAGAATACTCATTTAATAGCTCAAAAATTTGCTCAAGAATTTCAAAATTTTATGTTTGATTTCTTTCTTCAATAGTTGAAAAACCACCTCTTGGAATGACTATTTATTGGGATATTATGTATTTTTTTTAAAAAGAACAAGTACCTTGTCCCAAAATCAATCCAAATTGCCAAAACATTCCTCTTCAACATCCGCTTTTTCCATGTGAACTCATTTATAATATCCCTTGTGCCAATATAAGTCTTGATATTTTTTAAAAATATTCATGTCACAAATCAAGATAAAACTATGACCATCACTCCTAGAACCCTTTTTTATTATGGTCATCTTTGTCAAGTTATTTTCTCAAATCCAAAACAAATAAAAAAATATTGACAGAAAAATAGAATTTTGTGTATCAAGTGCTTATTCTAAAAATTTTGCTAGACAAAATATTGATAAGGCCAAGCAAATCCACTTGGAGTTGTTCAACCTTTTATGTTCAAAATCGAGCTGAAATAGAAAGAGGAGCTCCAAGACTAGTAATTTATTATAAATCTCTCAATAAAGTCCTTCAATGGATTAGATATCCAATTCCAAATAAAAATAATTTATTTGGAAGATTACATAGTGCAGCAATATTTTCAAAATTTGCCATGAAATCAAGATCCTGGCAAGTTCAAATAAAAAATGAAGATTGATACAAAACTACTTTTACAACACCCTTTGGACATTATGAATCAAATGTGATGCCCTTTAGATTAAAAAAATGATCCATCTGAGTTTCAAAATATGATGAACAATATTTTAAATGCATATTTTTATTTCTCAATAGTTTATATTAATGATGTTTTAATTTTCTCAAATTCCATGAACAACATTTTAAGTGTTTACAAACATTTTTCAAAATCATTAAAAGAAATGGTTTAATTCCCTCACAAAGAAAAATGAAATTATTTTAAATAAGGGCTAGATTTTGAGGACATGATATATATTAAGAAATAATAACTCTAATCAGTAGATCCATAGAATTTGTTGATAAATTTCCAGATGAAATTAAAGATAAAAAATTGTTGGCCTTATTAGCCTAGCTAATAAGATTGTTAGCATTTTTGATATTGTTAGCATTTTTTATATGATTATTTGTTCCTCTTGGTTTTGATGTTGAAAATAATTTGTATCTAATCAATATTTTACTGGTTATTATTTATTTTGCAAGATCAAAGTAGATATGATTCAAGAGATCTCAAACTGGGTACTGTATATCTTACATGTTCTTTGTTTTTACTTTTAGATTTCTAGGTTGTTGGGAATCTATGTCTTTGATTTTAATTTTGTAATTTCTAGGTTGATAGAAATTGGAGATATAAACGAAGAGGTTGATCTTCCTTTTGCATCTTCTTTAGTTGTGAGGTTGATTACAATTAGTTGAAAAGTGCATTGAATTTTTTGTAAATCTCTAGGTTACGAGGTTGATCACATTTTGATGAGATAGAAGAATTGTTGTATCTAGGTTAGGCAAGAGCCTGGTGAAATCTTGTTGTTTTAGGTTTTACAAGAGCCTAGTAAAATTCATATTATATGAACTGGCTATTTGGGAGCCTGGTTAAATTCCTATTATAGTAATAAAAAGAAGTCATCCGATTAAGGATTAACTCAGTAGATGTAGATTTCATTTGGGATTTTAGGTGAAGTTGAATGACTTTAAAAATTGTAGTGTCTTTATTATTTCTTTACAGTTCTTTACGTTCTGCAATTTAATTTTACTGCAACATAATAATTATGTTGTATTAGTTTAACACTTTTATTATAATACCAGTTCATCATAATTGTGTTTCTACTAAACTAAAATTTTGTAAAATTGAAATGCTACTATACTAAAACTATTTCTACACATTTATACATTTTGTAATAATTTGCTTTTATACACTCTCATATAATATTGATTGATTGTCAAATTAAATCTGTTATCACATATCATGTCAAATCAATTATTCTAATTGAGATCTTTATTACCAATTAGCTTCCTGATTCAAATACAAAAACTTCCACTTTTACAACTAAAAAAAAATCCAATTTATTTTTAAAAGAAGAGTATACAATTTAATAACGTAAAAAGGGCAAGATCATTTTTATTATTATTTTGATATATATATATATATCAATATACATATATATTTTTTGGGACCTACGGTTGGTATCAGAGCTTTAGGCTCATGATACTCTCTTATTTTCAAATGGATTCTACTTTTACACTGTTACCATAATGTCTCTCTTTATACAAACCCCTTGGTTTTAATTGACAACACTATACATACTGGAAGCAAAAGATCAAAGACTTTATTGAAACAACTGACATTGATTTGTGGGAACTTGTAGAAGGTGGTTATGATCTACCTTAAACCCTTATAAATAGGATTTCATAGCCCAAACCTAAGTCATTATGGACTGAAGAGGAGAGGAAGAAATACCTCTTTGCCTCTAAGGTCTAATGGATCATCACCCACTCTTTGTCCCCTGATAAGTATTAGAGGATTTCAAATTGCATAACAGCAAAATAGATTTGGGATACCTTAGAAGTAGCACATGTCAGAACAACTCAAGTTAAGGCATCCAAAGTACATATTTTAATATTTGAATATGAAATGCTTAAGATAGAAGAAGGTGAGTCAATTAAAGATCTTCTTCAAAGGTTCACTACCCTAACTAAATTACTTAGAAGAAAGTTTGAAAATGCAGATTTGGTACACAAAGTTGTAAGATCATTCATTAAATAATGGCAGCCAAAAGGTGACTGCCATAAAGGAATCACTCAAGATGGGTATGCTAACTATATAAGAGCTCTATGGAAATCTAGAAGTGTGTGAGCTAGACTTGAAGAGGTATAAAAGCAGCAGAGTTAACAAAAGAAAGAAATCACTAGCACTAAAGGTTGCAATGATAGTTGAATCTGATGAGGGATAATTAAAAAGTGATCCAGATATAAATGAAAGAGAGGATATGGCTCTGCTAAGCTAGATATTGCAAAGGATTCTTAGAGAAGAGAGGAAGATAGTACCCTAAAGGAAAAATCAAAACAAAATAGATCAAGGAAACACTAGTGTTAGCACTACACCTACCTGTTTTGAATGTAAAATGCCTAGCCACATCAAACTAGGTTGCCCAGTCTACTTAAGAAGACATCTTCAAAATGAAAGGAGAAAAGGAAAGCTATTTTACATGAAGGCTGATTTAGCTATTTTTGAAGATGATAATGCTTATTTAGAATATGAAGAGAAAGAAGAAGAAGTCCTTCTCTATCTTATGGCAAGACTTGATGATAGTGAGGTATTTGGTAATGAGTTTTTCTTTTATTCTAAAGATGAAATTAATCCTTATGATGAGTATAATTCTTCTAATGATAATGAAAGTGATGAAGAAATAGATGATATATGCATTAAACTATGTGATTCTTTACTGAAAGATAAAAATGAATTAAAACATGCTAAAAGTAAAGATGATAGCTTGCTAAAGAAAATCAATAAATTGGAAAAGGAAAATAGTGATCTAAATATCATAGCAGGAAATTTGCTGAGTGAGAGTAAAATAAATGATTAGTGTGAAATTTATAAGTTTGAAATAGAAAAATTGATCATAGCTTTACAAGGATTCACAAATAGTGAGATAAAACTCAACAACATGCTAAAAAGTCAAAAGAACTTTCATACTAAGTCTGGCTTAGGATATAGACAACATAGGAAATAGAAGTCAAATAGAAACCATAAATATATAACTTGTTTCTACTACAACCATAAAGGACACCATATTAAACACTATCCATATAGAAATGGTACCTATGAGCTAAAGCCAAATGAAAAGCTAGTTTGGTTATAAAAGGTATCAAATTCTAACAGAAATGTTGCTATAATGACTAACAAAATTAAACCTAAAACTAGTTGGGTACTAGCAAAGCAAGTGTAGATTTTATTTTGTAGGTTTGTGTGGGAGAAATGGAAGCAACTTATGATTTGTGAATAAAAGTTGCACTCACACAAGTCCAAGAATATTAAATCCCCCATTATCAGAAAACTTTCTTACCATTGTATTTTAAATGTTTAATTAATTTGTACATTGCAATTACTAACTTGGGCATCAAAGATACCCCTAAAGTTGTTTTGTAGGCACATGGAAAGAAAATTGAGCTTACACTAGTTTTGAGAAGTTTATTGGCTATTTAATTGATTAGGTAAACACTTAGAAAACAAAACCTTAGAAAAATTGAATTTAGGGCACCCTGAATCGATTCAAATTTATCCAGGATTTCCTTGAGTTTTTGAATCGATTCACTTCTCATAAATTATATATTATAAATCAATTCTCAAATTGATTCACAAGATTTTTCAATGTTTCAGGAAGACTCAAAAGTTCTAAAATTTTTTCTAAAAACCTAAATGAATCAATTCCATAATTGATGCTTACATAAATACTATACCTAAATCGATTCATACTTAAATTTTTTGTCCTTTAAATCGATTCATAAATCAATTTAAAGTGTAATACTATATATAGTGAACCAATTTTTGAATTCATTCACATGACACTTCTTAACCCAATATCGGAACTCTCTCAAATTCTCTCAACTAGATCTCAATCCTTACACAATCTTTTCACAAATTTCTTTTAGAAAACCATTAGAAATATCAATTCTAATACTTTTGACTGATTGAATTTATCAAATGTTCTAACAATAAAAAATTCCTAAAACCCTAACTTCTCAATTTCCAAAAAATTTCTAGAAATCCAACAATGTCAAAGCAAACTCCCTACTAAAAGAAAGGAAAAGACTCTAGCACAACCTTCAACCCTAGTAGTAGAGGAATGACTCTTTCAATCAACAACGAGTACACTTGCTATCTTCAACTTGCTAATAGGAAGGTAAAGCCATTAAAATGCTTTAATGATCAGTTATTGTAGTCTACCCATTAACCTAGTTTATTAGCTAAGTACAAGTTAGACAAATTTTTGACATTTTAGGGAAATATCTATCCTAGATTAGTGAAGATGTTTTATGCAAACTTAGTTGATACTGATGGAAAACTTTCATGTTATGTGATGTACAAGCATGTAGTTGTTGATTCTAAATTTTTGGCAAATGAATATAGCATGGATAACAATCAACTAAAGCTTACTGCAGGACACTTTACTGAATATAACAGGGAATTAGCCATTAGGATGCTTTTTCCTTATTCCACCATAAAGGATGGAAATGTGAAACTGCTCATTACTAACTTGTCTCCTAAAGACAGGATCCTACATTACACCTTGTGTAAAGTTATTTTACCTAGAATTACAAATTTTACTCAAATCATGGAGGATGACCTATTTTTAATGTGCATTATTAAAAAAAATTTGATTTTGATATACCTTACTTTATTTTGAAACATATGGCTAAATGTTCTAAAAGAATAGGCATTAGCTACCTCCCATATGGCATGATACTTACTCCCATCTTTGCCAAATTTAAAATAAAATTTTCTAATGAAATTTTAGTTTTACCACCAAACCTAACTACTATGATTCGTGCTTCACATTTTCATAAAATGGGACTTCAAGAAAATGATCAAGGAATATGGACTAGGAAAAGGTCACAAATCCCTCAAACTACTAGAGGATCCACAATCTCAACAATTGGATTATCCACTAAATCAAAAACAAGGATAATTGAGGTAATTGAAAGGATGCATAAGCATATAACTGACCAAATGAATAAAATAGTAGAGAATCAAGAAAATTGGTTTGAGTCAATGGAAGATTACATATCATACATGGAATCTAAAAATCAAAGACATGTGAATGAAGTCAATGAATGACTTAAATCAATTGAAACTCAAGTACACGAGATTACACAGTGGATGCAACAATGGTATGTAGAAGTTGAACTACAAAGGATGGATGATTTAGATTCTCTTCCTACTGAGTAGTCTTTTGTATTAACTGTCTACTATTCTACTATTGCCCTTAGTCCCTTATCATATCCCTTTTTTCATTATCTTTGTTATTTTTAGACTATATTTTGATATTATTGATGAATATTGTATTCTGACATATTGATATTGATTATGGTCTACATTCATTATTTTGGTTGTTATGACAAATTTTGGATATTATATTCAATATTTTGATTTAGTATTTAGTACAATTGCTAGATTATATGAAATGTTGATTAATTTTTTATTGAATTCTAGTATATATATTGAATGTTCTATTCTATTCTAATCTAATTTCTTTCTATTCTAATCTTTTTTGTACATTTTTTTAAAAAAGATGCATTATTGCCTTTTTGATGTACCAAAAAAGGGAGAAAGTGAGATTTTACATGAGAAGAATGGAGAAATGAGATTTTCAAATAGGGATCTTAATCTTAATTCAAAAAGGAGAGACATAATAAAAAGGGAGAGTATAAAAAATAAGATTTTATTAAAACTTGATTTTCAAAAATTTTGTTTATTAAACTTTGATCATAATTTTTTCATACTTATTTGAAATTATTTGTCACTATAAAAAAGGGGGAGATTGTTAGCCTTATTAACCTAGCTAATGAGGTTGTTAACATTTTGATATTGCTAGCATTTTTGATTTGATTAATTTTTTCCTCTCATTTTTTATGTTGAAAACAATTTGCATCTAATCAAATATTTTAGTGATTATTATTTGCTTTGCAGGATTAAAGTAGATATGATTCAAGAGATCCACAACTTCATTTAGGAATCATTTTCTCTTTTATAGGTTTTTTTGTAAGTAAAATTCTATTCAAACTTGATACAAATAAAATCTTTAAAATTGATAAACTGAGGTAGCAATAAATCTCTTGAAGTAATTTATAATCAAATATTTTTCAGACAAGTTTTCAAAATGATCCTTTACAAGTGCAAGTTTTATAAAAATCATTTTACATTTTGGGAATTGATTCATCAATTAATTCATGGTGAAACGTTTTGAAAAATATTTTTACTAAAGGTTAGGAAAATCACCTGAATTGATTCCTTAATCAATTCAACACCTGATTTTAATACACTATGATTTGATTCATCAATTGATTCAAGCCTTGAATTTCTTTATGACATTCATATATAAATTAATTCACAAATTGATTAGTTTGTTATAACCACTATGAATTGATTCACAAATCAATTCATGGATTGAAAATTAGTTATTTTTCAGATGTCGGTTATAGTAACTATAAATAACCCTAACCCTATTTCAAACCTAACAGTTTTCATAAAAAATACACTTCTTCAAGAGCGAAAATCTCAGAGCTATTTGTGCCTGACAAGATTTATCACTACCTCGCTTTATCTGATCAATTCAAGGATTTTTAATCAAGTCTGAAGAGAAATTCACAACTAGATGTTTAAGATCTTCATCTCAAACTGGGTATTGCATATCTTACCTATTCTTTGTTTTTACTTTCAGATTTATAGGTTGTTAGGAATTTGTTTCTTTGATTTTAATTTCACAATTTCTAGTTTGATAGAAATTGAAGATACAAAGGAAAAGGTCGATCTTCCCTTTGCATCTTCTTTAGCTGTGAGGTTGATTATACTTAATTGAAAAGTGCATTGAATTCTTTGTATATCTCTATATTATGAGGTTGATCATAGTCTAATGAGATAGAAGAATTGCTATATCAAGGTTAGGTAAGAGCTCAATGAAATCTTGTTGTTTTAGGTTTTAGAAGAGCCTAGTAAAATTTTTGTTGTATGAATTAGCTGTTGAGGAGTCGAGTTAAAATCTTGTCATAGTAATAAAAAGAAGTCATTTAGTTGAGGATTGAATCAATAGATGAAGACTTCATCTACGATTTCTGGTGAAGTTGAACCATTTTAAAAAATGCAGTGTCTTTATTATTTCTTTCCAGCTATTTACATTCTACAATTTAATTTTACTACAACATAATAATTCTGTTGCATTGGTTTAACACTTTTACTGTAATACTGGTTCATCATAATTGTATTTATGCTAAGTTAAAATTTTTTTAAATAGAATTTATTTAAATAGAAATGCAATCATACTAAAATTGTTTCTGCGCATTTATATATTCTGTAATGATCAACTTTTATACAGTTTCATATAATCTTGATTGATTGTCAAATTAAATCCGTTATCTCACATTATATCAAATTAGTTATTCCAATTGAGATCTTGATCACCAAATTAGCTTCTTAATTTAAATACAAAAACTTCCACTTTTACAAATCAAAAGAAACAAATTTATTGTTAAATGAAGAGTATACAATTTATTAATGTAAAAGGGGCAAGATTGTTTTTTATTACTTTGATATATATATATATATCAATGTACATATATATTTTTTGGGATCTACGAAAACAATTTCAAAGATTTTTAGGAAGTCTAAATTATGTTTCTAGTTTTATTCCAAACTTTAGTCATATTAGGAGATTAAAATCAATTGTCCCTAAGCTTCCCTGTCTAGGTATACTAAATTCTCAAGCTTTCATGATTGTAGAAATGGATGCCTTAGAAATTGGATATTGAGGGATTCTTAAACAAAAATTAGAAGATTTAAAATCCTCTCATGAACAGGCAGTAAGATATTACTCAGGATGATGGATTGAATTGCAAAACAAATATTCTACTATTAAAAAAGAGATTTTATCTATAGTATTATGTGTTGCAAAATTTCAAGATGATTTAATGAATAAGAAATTTTCATTATCAGTAGATTACAAAGCTACCAAAGATATTTTACATAAAGATGTCAAACATTTAGTTTTAAAATAAATATTTGCTAGATGGAAAGCTATATTATCTTATTTTGACTTTGATATTGAATTCATTAAAGGTAATCAAAATTCTCTTCCAAATTTCTTCACTAGGGAATTCTTGCAAGGATTGAAATGAGTTAAGAAGTATCTTTACCAACTCAAAAATCTTTTAAAAAACAATATGATCATGTTTGCTCAAAAATTATAGAATATCAAAATAGAAAAATGAAATTTTCACAAAACTCATCCACAAGTCAAAATTCCTCTTTATCATCATTAAGAATTATGTCTTCTATGTCTTGCTCCTTTATACCAAAGACGTTTCCTCAAGAGCTTAGAGAGAATATTCATTTAAAAGCTAAAAAATCTACTCAAGAATTTCAAAATTTTATATTTGATTTCTTATCTTCAATGGCTAAAAAACTACCTTTTGGAATGACTATCTCTTGGGTTGATAAGTATTTTTCTAAAAAAGAACAAGCGCCTTGTCCCAAAATTAATCCAAATTGTAAAAACATTCCTCTTTAGCATCCACTTTTTCATGTGAACTCATTTAAAGTATCCCTTGTGTCAATATAGATCTTGATATTCTAAAAAATAGTCATGTCACAAATCAAGATAGAACTGTAATCATCACTCCTATAACCCTTTTTAATTATGGTCATCTTTATCAAGTTATTATCTCAAATCCATAACAAATAAAAAATTGTGGTAGAAAAATAGAATTTTGTGTACCAAGTGCTTATTCTAGAAAATTTGCTAGTACCCACTATGTTCAACTGTATATCCAAAGTATATTGCCTGAACGGACTCCATTAGGTAAAATTATTCCATCTCAACATAATATAAGAATATCATCGTTTTCTCATCATAAAACTGATTTGCTTGATGAAAATGATGCTCCATGGCGATGCTCAAGACCTACACAAGATTAAATAATAGTAGCCCATGCTAGGAAAATAGCATGGGATCTATTTCAAGAATTAACTCATTCAAGAGCACAATTACTAAGATCAAATGCAAATCAAAAGATTATAACTTATGAAGCTTATCTTCCAGAAATACCTTTCAATTATAAATTATGAAAAGCTTTTGCTGAGTTAGTTTCAAAGGATTATAAAGTTTATCAGTAACTAAAAAGACAATATTGGTATTATGACGATTTTCAAAATAATAATGAAAATGAAGAATATTTTTAAAGGACTAGTCAAGACCACTATTCAAGATCTCAAAATTGAAGATTATCTACAAAAATAGATCTATTATTAAAGAAGGTGCAAGATTTTCAAGTTTCTTTGGCAAAATAGTCTCATTATTGAAGCATTATCAAAAATAGAATTCAATATCTGTCTCAAGTCTAAAATTTAGAAGTGAATTTAAGAAATTTTCAAGTCCAAAAGCCTACTAAAAGTCTATAAATAGCAAGCTCCTCAAGAGTTCAAGACATGACCAATGTTCCTACCTTCAAATTAACTATCATAAAAGATTCTCGACCATGCCCCTATCTCCTTCTCAAAAAATTTAATTTTCTTTTTCTGTTATGAAAACCTTGTACGTGAATTCAAAGAATCAATAATATTTCTATAGGTTTTCATCCATTGTGCTTATAGTTTCAATTACTGTTTGATTCCATATATCATGTTTTCTATAAATTTCATTACTATGTCATCATATTGCACAATTATTTTCAATCTATTAGGGATTTTTTTTAACATGTATGTATTATTTTCCATTGTTAAGACATTGATCCAGAACTCCCTAAGTAGCTCCACCCCACTTAGTATTAGAGCCTTGTGAGGGGAGAGATAGGGTGTCTAGTTAGAGCTTGTCAGAGTTATTACTTTTAATAATTATTGTGGTAGAGGTTAAACCTCAAGCCTATAGATTAGGTTGTGTGTTGGTCAACTTTCAAAGCCATGTTGGTGAGTTTTAAAAGCCACATTATTCAGCCATATTGAGCCAAGGTGAGGCATTTAGGTGGTCCCATGCTGTTAGGTGGTCCTATAGTGTTAAGTGGTCCCAGACAGCCAATTTAGAAAACTTCAGTAGTAAACTAAAACTATAGTAATTAGAGATAATTCTTAGTAACAATGACATATCTAATTAGAAAACTATCGTCTAAATCTAAGCTACTAATACCATCAACCTCTATTCAAGAACCTAATCCAAAAAAAATTAATCAAGATATAATAAATAGTCAAGAAATAGTTATTTCTAATATAGAACAAAAATTACATAATTAGAATATACCTAGAGTACCCATTCAACAAATTTATAAAATAGATACATTTGATATTTTTGAAGATTACATTATCAAAATTTGTGAATGAAATTTAAGTATACATAAAACTTATGATTCAATACCTCTTCTCTCAAAACATTTAATAAAAGAATATAAAAAACATTATAATTATTTACTCATAGGATTAATTCAAGTAGTAACAAAACCTCTCCATAGATTAGGTACAGATACTCCAATATTAATAGTTTTAAGAGATATTAGAGTAATAACTTTCAAAAAATTAATACTTTCTTGTTTACAGTCAAATCTTCATAATGGTTCTGTTTATTTTAATTATTTTCCAAATTATACAGTAGCATTAAATAATCCAAACATAGAAGATATCTTAAATTTACTAGTCAAAACAAGAGAAGGAACATGGGTAGAAGGTGCAAAATACGTAGACATAATTTATAGAATTTATTATAAAGTCATGAAAGCTAATGTCAATAATAAAACTTTAAAAATTTCTCCAAAACACTAGACAATATTAATAGAAGCCAATACAAGAAATTCTTCAATATTAACTCCAAAACCTTTAAAACATGATCAAATTTCATTTATAGAAGAATGCAAATTACCAAAACTAATGCCTCCAAAGTAAGAAGAAAGCTCAACAATTAGTCAAATAATTGAAAATTCTTTAGGAGATATAAATTAAAATTTCAAAAAACTTCAAAATCTTATAGCTCTAAAATTTCTTCAAGATATTCATTTCGAAATTCTGAAGAAGAAAAAGAGAATGATATTTTTCAAAATTTTCTCCAAAATTCCTAGAATTAATGATAAGGATATATTGCAATACTCTAGAAAAATATGAACATCATATATAGTTCTTTACTTGGTTTAAAAACTTTTGTGTGGAAAAAGATATTGAAAATCCCTTTGTCAAAACTTCTCAACAAGATATACAAAAAATATTTCAAAAAAAAAAGATTAAGAAAATAATAAAAATAGCAAAAAAGAAAAGTCAAAACTTGATGATAGAGTCCTTACAAAACATGGCAAGATTCAAGTCTTAAAGTCTTCTGTAAATGCATGCTACATGAATTCTAGTTTATCAAAGCCTAAGGAAACAAATAATAAAGCTACATTTATAGGTAAATACTTCACCAAACATTCAAAAGAAAAGGACAAAAATATTTTAGTAGAAGAAAAAATTATCAAGTTACCTTACATAGGAAACTTCAAGAATGCTTCAAAGAGGGAAGACTCTTCAAAAGATAAAAGCTTATCATCCATCATAACCAAAGACAATCTAGTCAATAATTCAATAGTAGGAGCAAAAAGTAGTAACATTCCATTTGATGTAAGATTTACAAAAGACATAGAATCCTCATCAAATAGTTTAATCTCTATTAATAAAAATATTTCAAAAAATAAACAAGAAAGTTTTAATAGACTTTGAAGTTCTCTTAACATGTTACAAAAATCTAAATAGCAATGGCAAACTTCAACAAATAAAATAATCATAGGAAATTATCCCCTTTACAAGAAACAAAATTTAAACATTTAGAATCCTCAATAATTGCTTCCGCATTCAAAATAGGAGTATCTGAAGTAGAATATTAAAATAATATAAATCTTAAACAAATAAAAAATATTCAACATCAAAAAAATTATTTAAATCAAATTCTTCATACAATAGCCACTCAACTAGAAAAAGTAGAAAATTCTGTAAGTAATATTTCAAATTATGTATTATTCCAAAATCCTGAAAGTCCAAAAAAAGAAAAAAACACAAATAGAACAACCTATTTTTAAACCATTTTCCATGACTCAAGAAGAATTAAAAACTATAAGATTATGAAAAATAAATGGTCATGAAGAATTATTAAAAAAATATTACCATAAAAATACAAAATCTATCTACTAATGAAAAATCTTCAATAGCAAATGGAAAAGTTCCAAAAGACATTAATACAATTTCAAAAGATAGAAAACTAGATCAACTAGAAAATCAATTTTTAGAAAATCAACAAATTAATAAAATGCATGGAAATTATATAGGATATACATCAAAGCTAGGACAAAAATTAAATCAAAATTACTATACTAGAAATTATTATGTAAGACCCACACCTCCAGATATTTAATATGAAGAAAGAAATCAATATTGGAAAAATTCCTATGATGGACATAGAGTTCATGAATGGAATATAGATAGAAAAAGTGAATATGAAATAATCAACAATAACCCAATACAAGTGTCAAAAGGTCTAGCAAAACATACACACACATGTAGAGAGAGAGGAAAAATAATAGGAGGATTGGTTATTATCTCTATTGAAAATTTGGCAGAGTTTTCTCTGTATTTTGGACACCTAGGCACGTGGCCTTCTCAATAAGTTACTTCCATAAATCATAATCATTACAAAATTAATACATAATATGCTAAATCATTTCCATAATCACACTTCACATGGAAAAATGAAATCATCTATTTGAAAATACATAATTTATCATGATAATTCACTATCCGGGTAAGGTAAGCTACAATTATTCAAACATACATAAGTTTGTTATGCATTTTCGTATCCATTCATCATGTAGACAAAATTCATAACATATTGATTAACAAATCATTTTGTAAAATAAAATGGGA
>JANHAO010009415.1:0-18403 GCA_026873985.1 Saraca asoca
AGCACAAGAAGACTTATGAAGATATCTTGTGTTGTATAATTAAAATTACATTATGTATTTTTGATATTGTTTAAGTTTCTTTAAGACTCAGAAACTTAAACAACTGTGCCTATATTCATTCATATTTATTTATGCGCTTTACATATATGATATGTATGTATAATCGACATAAGATATCATTTTAGAAATGGTATGCTAAGTTGCATCATGCATGAAGTGCGTAAATGGACTAATTAAAGGATGAAACCTAATCACGCAAAATCCCTCAATTGCATACTAAATCTGAGGCCTTCCATTTTAAATAACCTATGTTTCTCAAATGGTATTAGTGTTTGTTGTGTCCACATAAGGCACTGATTTTATGCAAGAAATCTCATTATTTTTAATGGATTGGATTTAGCTGAGTTTGAATTATTCGGATGTGAAAAACTTGATCTCTTAAACTTGGAGGCCATATTGAGTTGATCACATATAATGTGATAGGACTAAAGCTATAATCACTCGATGATCCAGGAAACATATGATGTGAACAATGATTGAATGTTATATTTATTGATTTGTTGTATCCACACAAGGTTGATAAATGTTAAACGTTATCAGTTACTGTTGATGTCGAAATTCAGTTCATACGGAGGACCCGAACTTCAGCCAACGGGAAAGGACTCAGTGGACTCCTATCCTATAACCTGATGATAAAACAGAGGAAAAAGAAGAAGAATATGCAGCAGAAACACATAGTTTTTTATTGTGGTTCGGCCAAAGTCCTTCTTCGGACTCCTATGTCCACGGTTGAATGTTATTACTGGGAAATGCTTGCTGTGTACACAATTATACAAGAGTTTCTCTCTCAGTGAGCTCTCTGGCTCATTCTCTTCGAGCTCCTCTCCTTCACTATGGAGTCCTCCCCCCTTATTTTATCACCCCGAGCCTATATATAAAAGGCTAACTTTATTATTCGGTTATTGCAGGCTTCCTGTCAATCAGCCCCCTACTCTTGTTTCTTCCTAGGTCGGCGTGCCCAGTTGGTTTTGGCTGAAGAGGGCTTCCTGCGGCTGGGCCTTTTACTAGCCCAAAAACGCTATCAACAGTTACCAATTTAGATATTTGGTTTATTGTGTCCACACAAGGCCAAGTGATTGGTCTACAAACTCTTGACCTACTAGGGTTCAATTGATACTCCCGAATTGGTATTAAAGCATGCCAGTTTGCCAAAAATGGTGGGGAACCAATTTAATAAAATAAGCAAGACTCACTTACATTATCCTTTTAAATTGGTTATGTATCAAATCTGACTATTGCTCTCTTTACTATATTGTAGATTTTTGCATCATCTGCATCACACCATGAGTACAACATAGTTTAATATAAGAAGTATTCTAGACAACAATAGGCTAATTGGTCCTAATTACCCGGATTGGCTAAGGAACTTAAAATTGATTTTAAGATCCAAGAGGATTGAGTACGTCCTTGAGAAGGACTTACCTCTAACTCCTTGAGCCAATGCTTCATAAGCTCAGATTGATGCTTATAAGAAGCATCAGGATGACACGATACAGACATAAGTGTTGATGCTGGCATCAATGTAAAATGAGCTTTAGAAGCAACATGAGACCACTAATCCTAGAGAAATGCTTGCGCATCTGTAGGATCTCTTTGGAACTCATTTACGCATTGAGAGGTATCTAACCTCAAAGGAATTGTTCCAATGTAAAATGAGCAAAAGAGCCTCGGTCCAAGCCCATGTCCTGCATATGATCAGGCTAATTGAGAAATTGGCTTAATTGGGGTTTAAGTTGGATCATGAGCTCACTATTGATCTCATATTACAATCCCTTCCTAATAGCTTCTCCCAGTTTGTATTAAATTACAATATAAACAGAATGTCTAGTTCATTGCCCGAGTTGGCAAATATGTTATTGATTGTTAAGCCCAACATTAAGAAGGGCAAATGGCAGATTTTGGTTGGTGAGGGTTCTCAGAAAAAACCCAAGAAAAAGGCTTAATAAGCTAAGTCGACCAAAGCCACGGGAGTTGTGGAAAAAGGCAAAGGAAAGATAGTGACGTTTCATCCAGATGATACGTGTCACTTTTGCAGCAAAAAAGGCCATTGGAAACGTAATTGTAAAGCCTACAAAAAGGACAAGGAGAAGAAGAAAAGTTCTTCAACTTTAGGTTTGTATATTATAGAGGTCCATTTCTCTCATTCTTCCTTAACAACTTGGGTATTAGATACTGGTTATAACATACACATTTGTGTATCCTTTCAGGGCCTAAAAGTTAGCCACAAGTTTGTGAAGAATGAGTTATTTATGTGGATGGACAATGGTGTTATAGCTCTTGCAGAGGCTATAGGCACTTTTGATATTCTTTTACCTTCAGGTATGATACTTATGTTAAATAATTGTTATTTTGTACCAAGTATCACGAAGAATATTATTTCTATATTGGTTTTAGACTGAGAAGGATTTCGCTTTGTAATAAGAAATGAGATTTCTATATATAAAGGCAATATTCTTTATGCCACTTCTAAAATGATAAATGAGATTTATGTTTTAGATTTAGATAACGTGGACCTGACTATAAATATAAAGCGTTTTAAATTAAATGAAATCAAAAACTCATACTTATGACACTGTAGATTTAATCATGTAAATGAGCAACGTGTGTCTAAGCTCCATAAGGATGGTTGCTTGGATAAATTTGAATGGGATTAATTTGACATGTGTGAGTCTTATTTACAAAGGAAATTGACCAAATCACCTTTCAAGGGTAAGGGTGAGAGAGTTACAGAACTCTTAGGCCTAATACATTTGGATGTATGTGGTCCTATGAGTCTACATGTTATAGGTGGCTTTTCCTACTTCGTGACATTCATTGATGATATGTCAAGGTATTTTTATGTTTATTTGATGAAACATAAGTCGGAAACCTCTGAAAAGTTCAAAGAATTCTGATTTGAAGTGGAAAAGCAATTGGGGAAATCCATTAAAATCCTTCGATCTCATCGAGGTGGAAAGTACTACAGTGATGAGTTTTTGGAGTATTTGAGAGAGAATGGGATTCAATTTCAATGGACTCCACCTGCTACACCACAGCATAATGGTGTATCAGGAAGACGGAATCAGACTTTGTTAGACATGGTTCGATCTATGATAGGCTTTGCAGAACTTTCAAAAATGTTTTGGGGTTATGCACTTTTGACAGCCGGGTATTTACTCAACCGTGTTCCATCTAAGTCTATGGATAAAACTTCATATGAGATATAGTTTGGCAAGAGGCCCAGTCTTAAACACATAAAAGTGTGGGGCTGTGATGCATACGTGAGACGTATGCAGTCAGATAAATTAGAGCTTAAATTCGACAAGTGTATGTTTGTGGGATATCCTAAAGAAATAATTGGATATCAATTCTATCATCCTGTTGAGCAAAAGGTGTTTGTCTCCATGTCACACTCCAACTCTGAGCACGTGACCAACATAAGAGACCTCCCACAAGGAATCTTCCATAAGCCTGACCACACACAACTCATGAGAT
The DNA here is from genome assembly GCA_026873985.1 of Saraca asoca. NCBI lineage: Eukaryota > Viridiplantae > Streptophyta > Magnoliopsida > Fabales > Fabaceae > Saraca > Saraca asoca. The sequence continues at coordinate 3,535 of JANHAO010009415.1, forward strand.
ACTAACACCAAATCATAAACATCAAGTTTGATATATATATAAATAAAAGTTATGTTTACCAGAAATTTGGCAGAGCTCTCCCTTAAAATAGACGCTCAGGCTTAAGGCCTTACAAAATAGAACAATAAAGCATCACTTTTTCCACAAAGACAATATCACCATTTACTTATTATTGACTTAGACAGTGGCCCAATCTAATCATCATGAATCTATTGAGTAGCCAACAGAAGAAAAACAGACGTGCACAAAACATCCTAATGACCGCCATATGACCACCAATATATATACTTTTATCTCCGCTAGTGAGCCCACGCAATCACTACGCTAAACTAGTACCAGTGTGGGAATCAGGAATTGCAAGTGGATCTTGAATCTCTAAAAAACATAGAAATAGAAGATGTGAGCTTCATAGAAACTCAGTGAGTAAGTCAACTCCTCCAAACTCACTCTCCCTATAACATAGACATGATACAAAACAATATTTGTGCTTACCCGCATCTTTAAACAGTCTTTTAATAAATTTTCAAAATATGAAACATCAATGTGAAGTCAAAAGCATCATTAAGTAAAATATAATAAGACATGTTCAAGTAACATAACATTACGAAAATCAATGACAAAATTCGGAATATAACAACAGATGCAATGCAATCATATACTGAAATCCCAAGGGTAACCCCAAGGGAACCATCATAGTACTATTTTACAGGAGCATGACACTTCTAGCGCGTCTGACAGGTCCTCATGCCGCATGACCCATCCAGTGTATCTACTGGGTCCTCATGTTGTATCATCCCTGTCCCACCTTATCTCTCCAATACTCACACTCACACGAGTGCACTCGTGGGTTCCCAATGAGCCCTCCCAGATCTCAGGATTTCCAATTTCTCATTTTTTTTTTAAAAAAAAACAACAATCAGCACTTTTCAATAATAATAATAATAATAATTTTTATCATATCATAACGCTTCAAAAATAAATTCATTTTTTGAGTAAGCCTTATCATTAAAATGTTAAATAAAAAATTTCTTATTTTTTTACTATAATTTTTAACAAATGATATACAAGTACCACATCAAAATATTATAAGAAAACTGAGTATGTGAGGAGGTGTACTCACACACCTCAAATACGATAACCAACTATTAAACGTTCCTATCGCGCTCGACGATTAGAATTCCAAAGATATCAATTCATTCAGGACAATGCTTCTGCTTTAACTTCTTATTCGATTCCTAAATTTCTAACATTAAACCACAATTACCAATCTGAGTATTTTATTCCATATATGAAAATTCTCCTATGCCATAACTATAAAATAGAACCAATGGCTAAAAATTGGATATATAGATATCTAGGGACCAAACTGAAAAGGGTAGATATTGGTGGGACTGAAAAATAGTTTTTAGAAACTACAAGGACCTGAATGCAATTTGTGAAATTGTTGGGGGTCAATTTGCAATTTGGAGAAATTACAAAGTGCAAAACAGCGTCATTTTGCTTAGGATATTTGCTGCATAGGTTATGCATTTTGGCATACGAATTGATGAGGCCTCTTCGTCTTCTCTGACATCTCTTCAGTTTCCTCTGGTAGGGATTGCCGATGTTTGGTTTGTTAGGCTTGAGAAGCTTCCAACTAATACTGGTTCGGCCATTCTCCTTCCAGTGTGGACTGTGATAGGGTCAGGATGATTGGATCAAATTGTGTCGGTGACTCTTCATCTTCTCTGCTACATTTGAGTTGGACCTAAGGTTGGTTTTGCTCTTCTCACACTCTTAATTTGTTATTTGAGCTCTAAACTTGCTAGATCTTGCGTTGATTGTTCGATGGGATGGAAGAAAATTTTCAAATTTTAACCATTTTACCTTTAGGCCAGTCGGACAATCTAACACTGTGGGTACACCCATACTCGTGGGTACAAATCCGTACCCATACCCAGTACAATGTTCATGGGTATGTGTAGGGTATGAGTATGAAATTTTTTTATAGGTATAGGTATGGATATTGCCATACTTGCTCGAACCTGACCCGTTGCCATCCCTAATTATAATTGCTTATAAGCAAGAAATTGGACTTAGACAATGATCATTTGATTTAGCATATTTTAGAGTCCTTTCCAATTCAAATTGATGTTCTTGAGACATTATATCACATCTAGGAGAGTGAGTAAACTTTCAATAAAATGACATCTATAGTTAGTCAAGCAAAAGATGATATGAAGAATTAAAGGATCTCTATGCTTACTTTGTTTCACACAAATCAAGTACTGAATATAAAAATAAATCACACCCAAAGGATCCTAACTTTGAGAAGTAAGAAAGTCGATTTAAGTGCATATAACAATAAATTAAGATGTTCCATTAGCTCTAATGACACGGTTTATCAAATACTTGGTGGTCAAATAGAGATATAATTATTTGCATTATAAATTTATTATAAACATCAAGAAATAAGAGAAAACTAAGTGATAAAAGCTGATAGTTGGATTAGAAATAGTGGAAAAGTGTAAGATAAATATGTAAGAGTTGTTGCCATTTAGAAATTAGAGAGTTAGTCAGTTAAATACTGTGATTGGCTACTAAAGGGTTATAATTAATGTAGGATCATCAATATTGTGGAATAGATGACTAGGTGATATTTCCACAAAAGTCTGGAGTGATTGATAAAAGAAGAAATTCTTCATAACTTAGACTTATCTCTTTTGATGTGTGTATTGATTACATCAAGGGAGATACTCCTTGCTAGAGTTAGTGGACCAAAATGTTGGATGTATTGAAGTTGATTCACAATAATATAAGTGAACTAATAATGTCAAGTGCTATACGTGGATAATGATATTTCACCTTCATTGATGATTGATCAATTTTTTTGTTAGATGGAAATATCCTTTGAATAGAGTCATTAAATTCTTTTAAGGCATTTAAAGTTGAGATTGAACTCAAAATGATAAGAAAATCAAGTGTGTCAGTTTAATAAAACTAGTGAGTGCTATGGATATATGATAAACTGATCAAAATTTGAATTCTTTTATATAATATATCTAAGATTGTGATTTTTAGGCTAGCAACCTTATGCCTAGAATGCCTGAACAGGATTAGATCACAAGAAGGTGAAATTATATGCTTATGGACATAATCAAATGCATGTCGGTGCATTCGATTTTACTAGACTTTACACATGGTGATGCTTTAAAGATTGTGGTGTATAATCTGAATCAAGTCTCTAGCAAATCTATATTTAAAACTCCATATGATTTGTTTTATAGGAAAAGCCTAGTCTTACACATTTTCATGTTTGGGATTGCAAGCAAAAGTGAAGCCATATGATCTATTTATTAAGTAATTTGATTTGAAGACTATTGATGGCAACTTTGTTGAATATTGTAACAGCTACAAACATCTATCTAATGCACACCACCAGGGTTATTGAAAGACTCTGTTTTGTTCATTGGTTAGATAGTGGGAGTGAAAGATCATGTAATATTTCTCTTAGAGAGGTACAACTTATTATTTCTCTAGCACTGTTATTGGCCGACTAAATCAAATTGATCAGGGAAATAATCTAATACAACAAATGGTAAAGCTAATATTAAAAATTGGAAGAACTTAATGCTCTACTAATAGTAGAAAAGAATTAAGTCCTATAACAAAAGTATCTTTGAGGAAATTTTAGATAGCTCACAGATATGATATGACTAATAACTCTGTAATATACTTGTAGAAGCACGAATTTGGCATCAATGATGGATTGCTTTAATGATAGATAACAATGTGTGAGAACATATGGAGTTACCTATTTGTTGCAAGTCTTTTAGATGCAAAAGGGTCTTTAAGATTAAAAGGGATACTCAAGGGATAATTGAGAGGTATAGGCCATATTAGTAGTAAATGGCCACATTTAGAAAGAAGGCATTGATTATAAATTATTTGTTTTATTTGTTTTAATTAAAAACTTGTTTGGAGTTGCTATGGCACTGGGAGCTCATTTCGACATAGAGCATCATTAGATACATGACAACCTTCTTGAATGGTGATTTATCCAAAACAAACTATTTGTGTAAACCAACAAGATGATTTTCAAGAGATGAGTAAAGAAAATTAGGGTGTAAATTGAAAGAATTTATAAATATGATTTGAATAAAATATCTAGACAATGATATCTCAAGATTGTTAAGATTATTACTTCTTTTGGGTTCAAGGAGAATGATATAGAACCATGTATCTATTTTAAGTTGGATACATGCATATTTATGTTTCTTGTCTTATGTTGAAGATATTCTCATTGAAAATAATATCATGAGCCCTATGATTGAGATAAAGCAAATACTATTTACATACGAAGGATCTTAGTGATGTCTTTTTCATGCTGAACATATGGATCCATTATGACAAATCTGGGAGCCTTATTTGCATGTCTCAAAGATTGCATGTTGAAAAGATGCTTAAAAGGTTCAATATATTTTATGTGCTCTTCAAGTATTGCAGCCTTTTAAAGGATTGAGATTTTGTCCAAAGCTTAATGTCCTTACAATAATGTAAAGATTAAAGTAGGTCCCATATATTTTCATTGTTGGTAGTACTGTCAAACAGATGGACTAGGGTGGACTGAACCAAATACACACGAACCATGGTCTGTGCGGATTGTTCCACATAGGCCTTCTTCCAAAATGGATCCGTTTCCTCATGGTTTGGTCCACTCCAAATCTACTAGTCCATGGACCTAGGCCATTTGATAGTGCTATGTATTGTTAAATAGATAGATCGAGGTGGATCAGACTAAATATGTGTAGACCTTAGTCTGTGCAAACCAGTGCACATAGGCCCTCACTAAAATGAGCCCATTTGCTCATGGTTTAGTTCACTCTAAATCCTTCAATTCGTGGATCTAGGCCCATTTGATACTGTTAGTTATTGGTAACCTGTTGTATGCTCAAGTGTGTACACATCTTAATACTAATATTAGTTTAGTATATTTGGGAGATACTCAGGTAATTTTGATTAGAAATATTGGAATATCGCAAAAAAAGTTATAGAGTACCTATAAGGTACAAAGAATCTTTGTGTTAACTTCTTACATATTTGATAATCTAATTGTTGTTGCAGGCTATTTTGACTCTAATTTGGTGAATTATCCAAATAACAGAAAGTTAATATTTATGATAATAGGAAGAGTTGTATTATGAAAATTATCGAGTAGTCAATTATAGTAACCTCTGTTATGGAGGTAGAATGTGTTGCACATTGTGAAGCTGCTTTATAAAAAGGAGATATGAAAAATCATAAAGAGAAAATATGAAAAAATGACAGAGAAAAATTAAAAAGAATAGAGAGTTGGAGAGGGAATAAATTTGAGATATGAGAGTTTGAGTTGATGGTGCTCAATGGGAAAGAAGGGTCGATAATTTGAGAAAGAAAATACTATTTGTGCTTCAGTTTACTTCCAAATTCTAATACTTTTTGTTTTCATTGTGTGTGGGTCGCTGCCAAAATTTGAAAAATGACTAATGTAGGTGCCTGCTTTTTGAAAATCAATCACTGCTTAGTGTCATTTCTCTTGATGTATATGTTTAACTTCTTGATTTGCTTTAAAAATAATTGCACACATTTATCATTTTTTTCGTTACATGCTCGTGTCTGTTCAACAATCTTTTTTTTTTTTTAATCTTTATAGAAATTTGGATCAGATAGATCTCTATGCTTAACTTGTATTGAAGATATTTAAATTTGATTGATTTATGGGATTACATGCTTAATATTGCTTGGACTTAATATATACAAGCAAGTTAGCCATGCATTGTAATTGATTTATACTATGGATTATTTGTTTGTTTTGAACACTATTATCCAATCATAATTTCAAGGATTGTGGAAATTGACATCGGATGTACTCCTAAACAAATCTTGATTAATCTTTTTGAAATTATCTTTTAATTTCTACATTTAAAAACACGTGCAATAGAAATAACTATATCATTAGTAGGTTTTAAATTTCTTGAACGACAATGAGACAGTAGACTGTCCAGTTATCCTGTGTGATGGCTACTTCTATCTTCTCTATACTTAAAAATAACACCTTTAAAAGATCAGAGTTTTTGACTATTTTGTGAAAGAATCATAAGACATATTAGGACATCATACATGTTTATTATTATTATTATTATTATTATTATTATTATTATTATTATTATGCAATTTGTCGATTTGCTTTACTTTTGCTTGGTTGGGTTGAAATTGGGAAGAAAGAAATTTATCACAGAAAAAAAAGATTGGAAAATACTGTTTAACTGTGCTTGGCTGAGGAAAGAAAATAGAGAGAAGAGAAATGTAATGGAAAATTACTTACGGGATCTACGGGGGCAAATTTTCTCTTCAAATGCGGGCAGAAAACCAGTGGGAAAAACCATTTGCTGCCATTTTCAAATCTAGCTTCAAGAATAGTTTCGGCGGATGGTTTTGAATCTATCTCTCAAAAACCAGTGGAAAAAGGCATTTGCTGCCATTTCTGAAACTAGCTTCAAGAATAGTTTTGACATAGGGTTCTGTATCTATCTTTCAAAATTTCTGCTGAAACTTCGAAGCTACCAATCTGACTCCCTTCATTTGATTTTAGAACAAAAAACAACAAGGCTGAATATTGCAACCATGAAAAAGTAGAAATTTTAGAACAAAAAAACCCACTTGATCTGCTCGTTAACGGTAGCCTCACACCCGTCGACGTACTTTTGGTGAGCAAGAGACATCCGTGGGACGGTGAGCACAAGATTAAGCTCCTTCTTCACCTCTTCGAAGGGTTCAAAAACCACGTCAGTAAGAGGACAATTGTTCGCACCCTTTGTGGCATAGACCACAAACTCGCTGCCATTTTTCGCTGAAGAGTAACACAGAGTTGATAACAAAGAAGTAGAAGATTTGAAGGACAAAATTGAATACGAATAAGATGACGAAAATAGAGGGCCGTGATGGTCTCGATTAGTGTTCAATAGAGAAAGAGAAGAAGCAGCTCTTAGAAGCATAATTCTAATTACTGGAAAGACTGCAACTTTAGCTTAAGACGAGAAACAATGGAGATTGTAAAGAAAGTCGAGGGATTTATACAAGAAGAAAATAGAGTTAAATGAATGAAGGGTGTTGGCCATCAGTATTGTGTGTGTGTGGTGAAGCGGTACGGATGAAGATGGGAAGACATTGGATGATGTGGCACGTGGAGGGTTGACATTTAGAGAGAGAAGTGGCCGTATTTTCTTTTTTTTTTCTTTTCTTTTATTTTCTATCCGTTCAAATAATAAAATTATAAATTCTTTTCTTCTTATTTTATTTCTTTCTATTTTACTTCTTCTTATTTTTTTTCCTTCCTACCAAGCAGTGCTAAAAGTATGATTGTTGATTACTTTGAACCATGATGTGTCATTCAAATTGCTTTTAAATTTATAATTGAATTAAGGGTTCGAGGTTGACTGGTTCAAGCACATGTATGAATCTGTCAATAAGCATAAAGGTAATTTTCAATGTCTCCTCAAGCATAACAATAATTTTCTAAAGGATGATGTTAATTGCGTTTCGTCAGTGATTTCGAATATATATTATATGTCTATTTTTTAAAATCCAATAAGCATTGATATGTTATGTACGGTCAGGGAGGAGGATTTTCAATAATACATACATGTGTGTGTGTGTGTGTGTGTGTGTGTGTGTGTGTGTGTGTGTGTGTGTGTGTGTGTGTTTTACTTATAATTAATGCTATTTATTTCATGCTTTCGAAACCAATTGATGAATTTTGATGAAGTACATGCTTTTTTGTTTTTGTTGTTATAGACATGGTGGTTGATTGATCTCAGGTGGTTGATTTGTTTCATGTTTGTTTCTCATATTATATCATTTAGGATTTGGTTAAATTTGTTTGTTCATATGTTTTGGAATCCTAATTATTCTGAATGTAGGAATACAATTTTGAGTTGATAGGTATCGATTGGAAGAATTTTGATTCGAATTTTGTCTATTCCAATTTTCTTTTTATTATCATTATAATTTTTATAGTTGTTATAATTATATACATTTAGAAAGATGAGATGGTTAATTCTATCATCTTTAAACTTAAGAATGATGTCCTTAAGAGATCAGAATTTGTAACTTTTTTATAGAAGAATGATAGGACACATTAGGATTGTATTCATGTTTTTTAAGATTTCTATTAATCTTATTTTTTGGATTTTGAGAAAATTTTGGATAATTTATTATTTATTTTAAATTTTATTTTTTTTATCTTATATACAATAATAAAGATGAAAAAAATAAAAAATATATAATTTTATCCATTTTTTAATTTATTTCAATTTCTAACTTTCTTTCCCTTTTATTTTACATATAAAAATTAGAAAAAATAAAAATTTGATTTTGGTATGCTTTTACTTTTCAAAATTGTTCATTCATTCCACTTTGTTTAAAATTCCTATTCTTTTGTTTACTTTATTTTTAATTTACATTTTATATTAAATCATTCTTTCTAATATATATATATATATATATATAATAGTTCTATGAGCTAGCAAGTGAATACAATTGGGATATTTAAAAATTAATTTTATTTTTTTATTCTTTAGGTATTGATATTGTATATTTTAGAGATTAATAAAATATTTTGGCCATGATACATATTGCATAATTATTTCCTTAGTAGTCATTTTAATTTAGCGGGTGTTGTGAGATGTCTAGCACCTTCCCTCCCCATGTACAATTCAACTCCCAAATCATCTTCTTTAGTTAATAAAATCTGTTTTATCCATTTTTTTTTCTAATTTTTTCATATAAAAAAGTAGTGACGACTTATATTTTTATTTATTTGTTAATGTCGAATTTTGATAATAGTCTAAACTCTGATCAACTGGGGGATTATCTCTGATCTTTATCCTATTCAAACATAACAGAACGACAGAATATACAGTGAAGAAGGGAAGAGCAAAGAAGGAGACATAGGGTTTAGTGTGATTCGACCAAATCTGATATCACCGGACTCTACATCTACGGTAGCGTGTTATTCGGATGGTGTTTCTCACAAAGGTACAACACTTAGTTTTTGTTTCTTTCTCTATTCCAATAGAGTCTCTGCCTATTTCTTGGATCCTCTCTCCTTTTTTATAGAAAACTCCTTTATCATATTTATAGAGGAGATGAGGTTACAATGGTAATTACATATGTAGCTTTAAAGCATTGACACTCCATATAACAACCGTGTCTATGTGTTCGTGTTGTTTTCGACACCGACACCCATCGACACCGAGGAGATACACCCTCGGACTATGTCTGTAATTTTAAAAAGTTCAGACACATGTTCCCTATTTCGACAAGCGTATCAAGTTCGTATTATTATTATTATTATTATTATTACTTAAATTATTTTATGTTATAAAGCTTTTAAATTATCTTAAATATTCATTTTGAGTACTTATTTTTATATAAAAAAATAATAATTACAATATATATATTTACAAATAAGCACAATATTTTTTAATATTTACAAATATACCCCTATATTTTTTATTATTTACACATATCCCCCACGTGTTGGTATCCTATATTTTTTGAAAGTGTCATATCCCAGTGTCCGTGTCCGCGTATCAGTGTCCATGCTACATAGATATGCAGTAAGTATGTTACATTAACATTTAATATACAGGACAAAATATACAGATTAAATCTCTTCTTTCAGCTACTATAGATATCCTTGTACAGGTGGGCCCCATTTATTTGTTGGGGTAGGGTATGACTTGATCTTCTATCTAACAAGCTCTTAGGTCACTGATCACATTTTATTAGCTAGGTCGTTTGACCTATGGGCATGCTCATTCTTTGAAATGGAGAGGCCGACCTCGCTCTATCGTGCACAAGCTCAAGAGGGTGAGGTTATCTCACGATGCAACCTGGCGAAGAGGTGATTTGGATGCTCTTCGAGCTAGTGCTTTGGCCTCTCTCGGGCCATTTGTAGGCCCGTTTAGATAGAACTGATTTTCACACATAGCATAAGCCCCCCAGCTCTTAGTTCACTTTACGGGCTGGGAGTTGCAACTCTTTAATTTTTGATCAATCAAAGTCTTCTCTTGAGACTATCATTTCATCCGCACTAGGCCATGTCTCTCATGGCACGTGTCCGACAATTATTCCTGAGTCAAACTTAGCCTTTTCCGAGGTCATAAATGGTAATGGTTGGGGAAATGAATCTAGATTCTTCAATGGAGCCAAGTGTGGCTCTATATAAGGGAAAGGATATCCCCTTTATCACTACACCGAGCAAACAATGGAGTTTCCTAATAAACTACCACCATTTGTGGCATTTTATCCTTCCACAAAGGCATGTATGGTCTACTGTATAAAGTCTAGAAGACTCGACTTCTTTGCTAACATGGAGAGAACTCATATGGATCTCAAACTGCGTCCTCTCAGCTCTGCCATAAGGTAGTTGTTTAGTCGGCCAAGCTCCTGGTGCATTTTGATTTGCTTCCTTTATCAGGAACGGGAGGCCGGAGGTATACGGAGCTACAGTGCCACCACTGATTATGCATTGGAAGAAGAAAATTTGGGAGCTCGGTGGCGTGCGGGCTCTAGTCAGCCAGAGTACGGCCCTTAGTGGCCGGTCCCTCTTCATAGTCATAGGTTTTCCCTTTTATATTTTGATTAGCCTGTACCTAAAGCTTTCTGATATAAATCTGCCTCATTGAGATTTTTTTAATGAATAAAGCTTCAGCTTCTTTCCATAATTTTTGTTTGTTGTTTTTGTTTTTCATATAAATATTTTTGGTTTGAGCAATCTATGCGACCTGAGCATAATCAGAAGATGTCATGAGTTACGAATTAGAGTGATCTCATGCTTGGGCCGATCCTGTGGCCAAATAAATAGACAAGTTAGTATGGAAATCATAAAATAACAATATAAGTTTGCATGAAAGCTGTGAAATAATTTAGGTTCGCATGAGAGTTGTGACTTAGTTGAATTCGCATGAGAGCTACAAAATTGATAAGTGAGCGATCTCGTGGTCAAATAGATAAGTTATAAGTTTGCATGAGAATTACGACTTAATTAAGTTCGCATAAGAGTTGCAAAATTGATAAGTGAGCGATCTCGTGCTTGGGCCAATCTCCTAGCCAAGAAGATATGTTATAAGTTCACATGAGAGCTGTAACTTGATTGAGTTTGCATGAGAGTTGCAAAATTGATAAGTGAGTGATCTTGTGCTTGGGCCGATCTTGTGGCTAAGAAGATAAGTTATAAGTTCGCATTAAAGCTACGACTTGATTGAGTTTGGATAAGAGTTACGAAATTAAAGCTTGGCCGATCTTGTGCCCAAAGAAAAGGGTGACTGATCTTGTGGTCAGAGCGATATTGTGCCCAAATAAAAGGTTAGTCGATCTTATGGCTGGGGCGATCTTATGCCCAAAGAAAAGGGTGACCAATCTTATGGTTAGGGCGATCTTGTGCCCAAATAAAAGGTTGGCCAATCTTGTAGCCAGGGAGATCTTGTGCCTAAATAAAAGGTTAGCTGATCTTGTGGCTGTGGCAATCTTATGCCTAAACAAAAGGGGTGCTACTTAGGCAAATCACCGATTCGAAGAAAAATTAAAATCAATAGTCATATTCAAAATATTTATACAATTTACATAGAGTACAAAGGTTTAAAAGATCATCTTGATAATAGGAGACTGCTCTTGCTCGGGGTCCTACCGACGTGGTCTAAGCTGCTACCTAGAAGGCTGCACAACGTAGTTATGCAAACGACCTCTCTTGATGAGATCCTCTATAGTGTCTCTCAGTGCCCAATAGTCTGAGGTGACATGCCTGAACTCATTGTGGTATGCGTAGAATTTTTCTTGATTGAGTCTGGATTTGCTGGGAGTCTTCAAGGATGGAGGTTTTTTGAAGTCCTCTTTGTCCATTTTTATTGCAAAGATCTTGTCTTAAGATCTGACAAAATGCTATAGGTACTGTGACAACCTAAAAATGGGGGTCGTTCATCCTTGCTCTTAGTGAGCTGACACTCGAGGTTGTTATTTCCGTTCCTGTGGTTTCTCCTCTTCTTGTTTTGAGTTGAGCTACTCGTTTCAATTTTCTATGAACTGAAAGTCTCATCCTATCTAATTTGTTTCACAGCCTATTCATAGAATTCACCCAGGTTGCTAACTGGGGATTTATATAAACTTTTGAATAGTTTTCCATCTCTGTGGAGTTCCATTGAGATGGTAGTCAGAATAGCCTCATCTGAAGGCTTTTTAACATTGTTAACCTCACGTCTGAAGCGAGTGATATAATTTTTCAATGTTTCATGTTTACCCTGGAAGACCGTTGCAAGAAAGCACGGGGGGCACGAGCTGCTTCCACAGTTCTTGGTATTGATCAATGAAGTTTTCTTGGCATTCCTCCCAACTGCTGATGCTGTGAGCTGGGAGGTTCCTGAACCACATTCAAGGGACTTCACCCAAAGTAGCGGAGAAGACAAAACACCTGATCAAGGGGTTACAAGCTTGCATATCCATCTGGATGTTGAACATGTCTAGATGGTTATACAGGTTACTATCTCCATTATACAACAGAATGGTTGGAACTTTGAGCTTGCACAGGAGGGGTTCCTCCATGATTTCCCTAGAGAAAGGAGTTCGCTCCTCGAAGTGACCTTGGTCATTTCAAGCTTAAGAGTGCTCCTTCAAATGCTTGACTCTTTGAAAGAAACCTTCCACCATAATATCCAAGCCCTCCAATCTTTGTCTAGAGACTTGGTGGTTTGGTTCACTTTTTCAGCCATGTGGATAGCAATTTGAAGTATGCTTCTAGTTAGCTTTACTGGAACATTCAACCTCAAGTGTGATGGTTTAAGCCTGTCCCTGCACATTCTGAGCTTATGCTTGCACCAACACTGTGACTGTTTTAACTAGCTCTCCCATCATGTGCTCAAGTTTTTCCTAATGCTGGAGCCAGGTTTACAGTCCATCAGCACCGTTGGCGGCAGGGACTAGTTGTAATGAGTTAGCTGGAGGGGCACCAGTGATTACTCTAATAATAGGAGCAGTAGATGAGTCTGTCATCGAGATATGGCCATTCGAAGGATGGGGTTTCTCATTTGAGGCTCTAGTGGCTCTTCCCTTGGCCATTGCAGTAGGAAACGAACCAGAATAGGTGATATCCCCATAGATGGCCCCAAAGATGTTGATGTCAAATTTTGGTAATGGTTTAAACTTTGGCCAACGGGGGCATTCTTTGGAATCTCTGACCTTTAACTGGTTCAAACACAACAAAATGGTGATTATTTAGATGGTGTTTCTCACAACGGTACAACACTCAGTTTCTGTTTCTTTCTCTATTTCGGTGGAGTCTCTACCTATTTCTCGGATCCTCTCTTCTTTTTTACAGAAGAGTTCTTCCTCATATTTATAGAGGAGAGGAGGTTACAATGATAATTATATATGCAATAAGTATGTTACATTAACATTTAATGTACAGGACAAAATATACAAATTAAATATCTTCTTTCGACTACTACAGATTGCCTTCTATAGGCGGGCCCTATTTGTCTGTTAGGGCAGGGTATGACTTGATCTTCTGTCTGATGAGCTCTCAGGTTACTGATTACACTTTATTAGCCAAGTCATTCGACCCATGGGCATGCTCGTTCTTCAAAATAGAGAGGTCGAGCTTGCTCTGTCGTGCACAAGCTCGAGAGGGCGAGGTCATCTCGCGATGTGACCTGGCAAAGAGGCAATCTGGATGCTCTTCGAGCTAGTGCTTTTGCCGCTCACGGGCCATTCGCAGGCCCATTCAGGTTGAACTAATTTTCACATATAACATTAAAATAATTGTTGTTTGTGTTGCTCATGCATTGAGCACGTTATGGCAAAGATAAAAGAGCGTCACCTTGTCTAATTTCCTTGGCCAGAGTGAGGCTTTTTGTTTCCTCTCCATTAATTATAAATCGATAGGATATTGTGTTAATGTGCTACATAATAGCTTGTATTTAGAGGTAAGAAATCTCATATAAGTTAAGACTTGATGTATAAAATTTCATGAAGTACAATCATTAGCCTTTTGAAAGTCAATTTTAATTGTAGTCCAATAGCAATTTTTTGCTGTTGCATCTTCTCATATATTTGGATTTGGTCACTTGATATAACAATATTATTAGTGATCAATCTGCCTTGAATGAATGCATCTTGATATGGACTAATGACCTCATTTAGAATCTTTTATACCGTAAAGTCAAATCTCTTGAAATAAACTTATATGCTACATTGCGGAGATTTATGGGTCTAAAATCTCCAAAAGTTTCTTGCATTTGACCCTTTAGGAATTAGACAAATCAAGGTTTGATTCAATGATTTAAGTAGAAACTCTCTATGCATAAAAGATAACACCATTGATATCACATCTTTGTCCACAATAAACCAATATTGTTGATAAAATCTAATAGAAAAACTATCAGGTCCAAGTGCCTTATCTGAACTTATCTCAAAGATCATTTTTTTCAATTTCTATTTCAGTAAATAGTTGTGATAAGTATTGAAGATGGGATGCAATTAGTTTGGTCCTAAAATCTCCTCTAAATTAATTTTCACGTCAGATGCTTGAGGATCGAAGTACTGATTTTGAAAATGCTTTATTTTCATTCGTTTGAGAGTAACCTGTGTAGATTGCCGAGTACCATTTACATCCCACAATCTGTCTATCCTCGTCTTTGATCTTCTCCTTGAAACCATTGCAAGAAAATACCTCAAGTTCTTGTCTCCATTAAGTAGCCACATTTGTCTAGTCTTGTTAGCCATAGATAATTCTTTGCATTTAAGTAAGAATTCAAGATGACTTCTTACTTGTTTTTCCAATTCCTTATTCATGATA
>JANHAO010009416.1:0-18408 GCA_026873985.1 Saraca asoca
TGGTGTTGTCATAGTTGCATAGTAAGGCTTGTAGGGGGTTTCCTGAAGGAAAGGGATTCCTGATGGTGACCTTCTACGCCGGTCATGGGCCCGGGATTTGGGACATGACATGATCGCATGATTAATCCTTTGACTTAAGATTGAGAGATATCTTTTGAATGGAAGGTTATACTTTGACCAAGCCAAACGTGACTCTATTCATGAGGAATAATAAAGACTTGAGTTAAGTATTTCTGAAAATGCAATTAGATATTGCCTAATCAAGACAGGATTCATTACTACTCTTTAGAGTGATATCCGAGGCCACTTAACGAATTAGTTTGACTATTTAAATCCTTGCGCAAGGTTGAATTGAGACTCAAATTGGATTTGAGTGCTCGGATTCATTTAAGTCAAATAATTCACAAGGTTGAAAAACTATGATTAGTTATAAAAGTTGACTATTATCCATACCTTTGACTAATCCGGATATAAGTAATGAAAGGATTTTATCATGCATTGAGATCAACCACAGATAGGTTTGTTACTATTGATGACTCCCGTTGAAATTTGGATAGTTCGCTTATAGCTTAAAGTCCATAAGTGATTAATTTGGAGAAATTAATTACAATTAATTGAATTAATTTTATATGCCTTCAAATGATTTGAAAGGCATTTTGGACTTTTATCAACATTCTGGGGGCCTACTGGGTCACACATAAAACAGAAAAAGAATCTTGTCAACAATTTGGATATATTAGATATCTAGGGACTAAACTGTAATTTGTGAAAATTACAGAGACTAAACTGCCAATTGTGAAAAGTATTGGGACCGAACTACAATTTGCGGAAATTACAGGGGCTGGAAAATAGTTTTCCAGCGAGGCAAAACGACGTCGTTTTACCAGTAGCCTATTTTCGTGCAAACACTACATTTTGAATGGAGACGTAAGGTAGAAAGAAAACCAGAGAACCTTGAGCTCTGCTAGGGTTTCAAGTACTTGGTCCAATTTTAGCTTGAGAAGCTGAAATTCCTATTCCACTCTCTTGCTAGCACCTGAGTTTGGAATGTTGCTTCAATTATTGAAGCAAATTGTAGGCTTTTCCGCATGGATCACTGGTAGAGGCAAGACATTTGGACTACTCCGGTGATGTGCATCAAAGCTTCTTTTGCTGCAACTGTGTTTGGCCAAAGGTTGGTCATGCTTCTAATTTTATGTAATTATTGAAATTGCACTCAATACTAGCGAGATCCAGGTAGATTTGCTTGATTATTTTTCTAAAAATCCTAAAAATTTGATTTTTTTGGGATCGAGCAAATCCTTTAGACCTGGGTGTTAAAGTTGCTCGTCTTTGGTCCTCTTGGCGAGTCGGCTATTGGAGCCGTTATTCTGACCCCCATTACTTCTCTTCTTGCTTTCAGTGGAGTTGTTCACCTCATCCTTTTGCTTAGACTCCTTTGAGCCAAAGGTCACCTTCCACCTAATCTGCTTGACAGTTCACTCATAGAACTCAGTTAAATCCTTCACTGAGGACTTGTATATCCTTTTGTAAAGTTTTCCATCTTTACGAAGTCCAGTAGAGATTGTTGTCAAAATGCTTTCCTTAGAAGGATTTTCTACTGAGTTGGCTTCGTGCCTAAACCTAGCAATGTAATCCTTCAATGATTCATATTTATGTTGAAAGATCATCGTGAGGTGGTGAGGGGGCATGAGTTGCCTTGTCAATGCTCGGTACTGGGTGATGAACTTTTGCTGACATTCTTCCTACTTGTTTATACTTTGAGCTAGAAGACCTCTAAACCATGCTTGAGGCACGCCTCTTAGAGTTGTTGGAAAAACTCGGCATTTAACCAGAGGATCAACTATTTGCAAATCCATTTGAACATTAAATGTATCCAGATGGTCATAAGGATCAGTGTCCCCATTGTATAGCGGGATCGTGGGAACTTCAAGTTTGTGAGGGAGGGGTTGTATTTTGATCTCTTTAGAAAATAGCGACTTTTCCTCATTGTGAGCTTGATCACCTTGAGCTCGAGGTCATTCCTCTAGCCATTTTATTCTTTGAAGTAGTTCTTCCATCGTTGGACCTTGTGTCTCTGACTGTTGACTGGAAGGTCACTGATTCCTTTCTCTTTCCTGATGGCGGGGGTGATGACCTGAGGTCTGTTCTTGGTTGACTCTGCTTGAACATCAAGCTTGTTACTGTTGGTGCACATTTCTGAGTATAACAACCTTGGCCTGCCTTTACACACTCTGAGCCTGTGCTTGTGCTAACATTGTAATTGCTTTAGTTAATTCTCCCATCATATTTTCTAGTTTTTCTTGATGCTAATGCTAAGTTTGTACTCCATCAATCCCATTGACAATAGCAATAGGTTGGTAAGAGCCAGTTGGGGTCAAGGTGGTGGTAACACCTATAACAGGAGAAGTGGAAGAGTCTGTTGTAGATATGTGACCTTCCGACTGATCAACTAGAATGTTTAAAGCTCTGGTGGTTCTTCGTCTGGTCATTGCAGTCAAAAAGAAGATCAATCAAGATGCAGATGAGTCCCCACAGATGACACCAAAATATTGAGGTGAAATTTATTTAGGTCCAAATCCAGCTAGCCCGAACAGTTTTTAGGACCTCAAACTGCCATCTGGTCAAACAAGTGAGAAATGAGGAGATGAAGAGAAAGAACAATAAGAACAAAGAGAGTTTTTTAATGTGGTTCAACCAAAATCCTCTGTTGGGATCCCTACATCCACAGTAATGTTATTACTCTGAAAATGTAGTAGAGTTATAGTATGTGTTTCTTAGCATGAAGATCATCCTCCTCCCTATTATGTCTACTCCTCCTTCTTTTATAGAAGCTGGGAGGTTACAAATGTAATTTTACGAGTTGTAATTTTGTTACATCAATAATAAATGTAGTTGACAATCTAGACTACTGCAATTCAGCTTCTGCAGACTGCTTTCTATGGGTAGGTCCTATAGGTCGCTTTCTGCAGGCAGGCTCTACAAGTTGAGTCTGAGAGGGTGTTTGCTTTCAGTCTGACCATGGCAAGCTCTTAGCTGGGTGAGGTGCTATGTCTCACGATTTAGGACTTTTATATGGGATCACTATTGACGTTGACTAGTGACATTAAGCTTATGCTTAGCGATGCGAGCTCACGCACTTCGAACTGTTAGCTGCACGAGTTGGTCTCGTATCTAGCGAATTGGGGCTATTACTTTGGCCTTGTCCTATGCTGGGTGTGTGGCTCACGACCTGGTGCTCTCATTTAGTGACCTTGGGGTCAGACGAACTAGACTTCTTCCTTTGGACTCACTTGTTGGGCTTTCGCCAGCCCATTTGCGGAGTACCAATTTTCACCTATAATACTTTCCCTTATTTCTCCAATAAATATTCTAATCACAAGTGTACTTGAAGATTTTTCAAGAAATTTCCAATGGATTCAATATTTCAGACTCAAGTAGTTAGTCGAAAAGCATCATACTACTTGATACATGTAGAGATATGAATCAATTTTAATCAGATCATGATATCAGAAATAAAAAAATATAGTCAATCATTCCAGGTAGCATAAAAATTCAATAATATCAGAAACTCCATATCATTGTAAAATGAAATCACTGATTCTATAAATAGTAGTTATTGTAAAAATGTAAAAATCCACTAAGATAAATCCTTTTCATATTTATGCCTCATATGGTAATAATTTTAAATCAAATTAGCATAGTTATTCATCTTATCAGAAATGATGACATTCCAAATAATAAAATTGTTTTGTTTTACTAAACGGCATTCCCACAGGGGTAGGATTATCCACTTACCTTAGGAACTTTTTAGACGATCAAATTTTTCCAAAAGAAATGGTTGATGTCGAAAGAAGGTTCGACAAGGTGTTAGGTCACAAAACTTGAGAATTTGAGCCACTCTACTTATTTAGGTATGATTAATTTTAAAATTAATCTTTGAACTTAAATTTAAAGTTCCTTGATTAGGTACACCTATCCTACACTAATATTATACTACAATATCTAAAGCTAAAATTTCAATAGTCAAATAGCAAGAACACCTACTTGAATATTTGGATGGAACTAAAAATTGATAATAGTGTGCTTGATTCTCTGATGGATGCATCACTATAGCTGATTGAACAAAAATTTCAACATACAATAGATTTTCTGGGTTAGGGTTTCATGTAGGATTTCTTAAAAACTTGAGGAAAGCTTTATATAAGATAGTTCTAATGTTTTAGGAAGACTTACTGGCCTTTAATGAACTAGTGAATCGCCACTGGCAAGCCAACTCAAGCTTGAGCTAGAGAACATCAAAGGAAAGGGAAAGAGGTGTTGCCGAGTTGGACCAGTGAAAGTGAAGAGCTGGAGGAACGATCGGAGGAAGAAGGAGTGCCAGAGCTCGTCGGACAATGCTGGATTCGAAGAGGAAGAACTCAGTCGATGACAGGGGAGGTTCGCGAAGCAGAGGATACTTTTTGGGAAAAATAAAACAGAGCGCGTGCAAGGAAGAAAGCAATGCCCAGTAAAATAAAGCAAATAGAAAAATGGGGTAAATTATGATTTGACCCACCAAAACTTCAACATCTTCATTTAGATCCTCAGAAAAAGGAAAATTTATGATACAACCCCAACAAAACTTTTAAAATTTTCATTTTAATCACTAGATTTCTTTTATTGATTTTCTTATTTTATTTTACTTTTCCTTGAGGTGTTACAATGGCATTCTTGAATGAAGGAAATTTTCAGTTTTAGCACATGATCAATCCAAATGCAACATTTTGTTATAATGGCAATGCCCAAATGTCAACTAAATTAATCCATTTCCAACTGAGATATAATTGAAATTGATGCACCATCCCATAGTAGGTTTTGATTTGCTGTCTGCTTCGTTGTGGCGTTGAGGCTTTAATGTAGTGTTATAGGATGTCCGGGAAGATTCCAACTGAGATATAATATGCACACAGTGTTTGTACAACAAAAAAGAAAACACACATGTGAATTTTGACGGTAGGATTCATATAATTTTCTTTTAATGTTTTTGAAAAGATATTAAATTAAACCCATTTTCAATAAGAATGTAAGCAATCTCTAAGAAAAAGTTATGAATTCAAGAGAATTTTGAAAGGCTTATGACTACATGTAATTCCATTCCACCCTTGCGTACAGGAAAGGCTAACAATTGGATTGAATTATTTGGAACCCAGATGGGGCCCAGATCACTAAAATGCCAATAGCTTTTGATATTTTAGTCTAAATGAGAAAAACTGTCTGAGACAAGGCCACATTAATTAGCTCAAACTTGTACACAATTTGTACGCCACTTGCACTTGATGTTGTTAATTGTTAGTCATCTATATTGTCTCTCGAGGCACACAAAGGTGTTGAAATTTTAATTATCGGATAATAACCCTTGCTTCAGTAAGAATTCAAAGAAGAAGATCATAATTATAAAAAAATCAGATTTTTTTTATACTCATATCCTCTCATCTCATCCCAACAATTTATAACAAGATATGAGTAATAGAGTGAATATAAAAAGTAGATGTAACGTTATGCTACCAAAAAAAACCAAACATTTCTACCAAGTTGTTTTGATTGATCTAAATTGTCGGCAGAGGAACTGCTGGTAAGTCATGAGTTGGCTTTGTCCCATGTGCACATGGGCCACCATTTCTATGGTACATTTCTAGAAAAAACTGTGATGCTCTTTTATGTCGACAAATTAAATTAATCATTTCAAAATGATGGTCCTGGTATATGTTTTCTAAAAATTCAGCATAATTGCTCAGCAGGCAAGCTTTAGATATTGATCAGCCTTTCAATTTTGGATTTTCTCTTATTTGTGGTTTGTGAAATTTATATTATTTTTTAGTATAAGTTTATTTCTTGTTCAAGTTTTAATTCTCTGTCATATAAGAATAATGATTGCTTGTTGAGTAGATTATATAAAATTTTGAACTGATTATGAATTTAAAATATAGGGACAATAATATTTTGATGGCTATAAAGTGTGAGAGTGACACACTATCGTGAGAGTTTAATAACATGTCAAAATAATTGTAAGTGAGATAACTGTACGACAAAATGTGAGAACACTACAAGCACTAACTAATATAGCAAAGGATCTTTTCTCATTTATAAAATAGGCATTGCCAGACAACACGAATTTATTTGCTCTCTTGTGTTGTTACGCAGGATTGATTTTAGGTTTTGAATGGGAAAAAACCTCTTTCCAACAGTTTCCATTAATAAGAAAGCCACTCAAATTCCTCCCCTGAACAATTTCACATAGAATCTTAGCATGTGATTATTACTGATATTGCATGATTTGGCAGATAAATCTAACAAGAAAAGAAATATCAAAATTTTTTGCAGATTCCAGTTAGCAAACATAAATGCTTTACAAGGAAGACTATCTATCAGTATACTCGCCAGTTCCATCTATCATACAATATGTATCTCTGACACAATCATTAAGATAGTCTTATAAATGCTTTAAATTTTTTTTCTGACAAGTTGGTTAGCAGTAATCTTTGCCAGGTATATTGAAAAAGAAAAACAGACCAACTATAGCCCAATATGGTTAATGTGTCTTGAGATCAGCAAAAGGTAGAAAGGAGCTATTAATGCTCCATGTTACACACTCTCGGTGTTTCTTGATCAATTGTTGTCACTTGATGAATTGCATTTGCCAAATAACTAATATTTCTTGTGGTCACACCTGCCATGCTGCCATCATCAACAATACACGGAGTTACAAATGGAAAATACGTAAAAGTGCTATAATAGGAACATCTTATACCGTTCTCTCGCAAAAATTATGGGCCCACACAACCTCTCACATTAGGAGGGTGTGACAGGAACTATTCAGTGTGCAAGATGAAAAAAAGAAGAGAAAATGAATTAATGATTCTAATGGTTATATTAAGATAGCATATTTTTGGGCCAGTCTCTGGTAGCATAGTTTTACTTTGAAGTTTGAAGCATATATACCTTATTCTTCCATCAGGGGTCATGTATATATGGAACTCCTTCTGCAGATGTTTAACCTCATCAGGGGTTAATCCAGAAAAGCAAAACATGCCAACCTGCATTTTATATGTTTATTGTTAGAGTGTGCAATTCTGTGCTCAAGAGATTAGATCTTTTCTCATGGAAATGTAATTGCATATCCAAAATTACAAGAAGCCTAAACCTGGCTAGTAATATGCTCCCAGTTGAGAGGAGAGTTCAGATCCTCGAGTCTTTGACGCAGGGAAATCCGCATTGTTTGAATCCGTTTAGCCATGGCCTTCAGACACCACATAGCAATCAAAGCCAGTTAGAGCCCTAAATTCGCTTACAGTCTGTTTGGAAGGAGGAAGGAAAGGATAGGAAATGGCTAACTATCCAAAACAGTAAAGCGAAAAATGGAAAGATAACCCTCCATTTCCTTTACTCCCAAACAAACCGTTATAGAAGACAAAAGCAAGTGGAACAGCCATGATATACATTACCTCTATGTCTTTTCTCCAAAGTGCCTTCATATCTGGGTCACTCAAGATCATAGTAACTAGTAAAATACCATAAGTAGGGGGGCTACTATACATTGCATGAGCAATCTGGTGTAGTTGGCTTTTCATGGCAGTTGCTTGCTTTATATCGTTGCACAAAATACTGACATGTATAACAATGTTAGATCAGAAGTGCTTAAAGGATCACAATAATTGAAACAATATAAACACTGTCATATAATGATAATAGTGGAATCTTTGGAAGGAAATCAGTCTATGGCTTTTAAGCAATTAGATCGCGAGAGGTTTTTCCACCTCATATTTTTGTTTTCTTGTGATTTTGGCACAGTGCTTTGTGTATTTTGCTCCTCTAATTACTAAGATTTAGTGCTCAAAATTCAAGTCATAATGTAGTCTTCTGACCTGAGGCAACCAACTTTATGCTCAAATAATCCCATATTCTTTCCAAATGATTGAGCACAGCCTATTATATGTCCATCTTCAAGGAAAATTCGAATTGCTTGGGCATCTTTGTCAAGATCCCCGCTTGCAAAACCTTGATAAGCCATGTCAAAGAAGGGGAAATGATTTTTAACCTGCAAAAATAAGTATTAATTAATCTACAAACCAGTTGGCACTATAAAGTATATCAATGCATCTGATTTGTAATCACCTTGAACTGAAGTGAGATCTCTCTCCATTGTTCCTCTGTCGGGTCAACACCAGTTGGATTGTGGGCGCACGGATGGAGCAAGAAGAAAGAACCATTCGGTGCATTCTGAATTTACCAACAATGAGCAGATAATTTAAGGTTCCTTCATATGATAGTTGCATGTGCTAATATAATTATGTCAACGTATTACACAATTTCAACAGTTATATATAATTGGTATAAGCAACAAGAGAGATAAAACAGAATCTCACATAAAACCCTCTAACGTAACTCATACTTGTTATATAAAACTGCTCAGGAAACGACATGGAAAGCCCCATTCATCTGCATATTCATAATGTTTTCTTTCAGATTATTCTCTCAAATTATCACTTACATATTTGGCATAATTTTAATTCGCACTGGCCTCGTTAATTTAGTGGCCCCACCTGTTAAAATTCTATTAAATGTGAAAATGAGTGCACCCAATTAAGTACACATATCATTTTCCATTTTCTTTACACAATGATATTATACTTGTTAGATCCTAAACTTCAAGTTTGGATTGAAAATACTCAATTTCCCACAAAAACAAGTCGTTGCTCATATTTGTCTCTAAACTTGATTTTTATGAGAATAAATCATGGGATGGAAAATGGCAGTAATATTGTTCTAATCATAGTCAGATACTTGTACCTTGACATCGTCAATGAGCTTCCCAAAATCTAAACCCTTTGTATCGGGATGGTAGTAGTGGAAGGTTTTGACTGGAATTTCAGCTTGTCTCCATATGTTGCGGTGGCTAAGCAATGCAAAGTTTGTATATATCGAAAGAAGTTCGTTAAAAAATTAATATCAACTAGATTATTGAATTCAGTATGTTCTGAAGAACAAACATAAAGTATAATCGAATTGGAATAGGACTTACTTTGACCAGGTTGGATTTGGTAGATAAATTTGTGAATTTGGATAGAAATGCCTTTGTAATTCAGCAAAGAGCCGACATGCACCGGTTCCTGATAGAGCTGGGATACCAGCAAACCGTTCTACATCTGAATCATTGCCATAGGCCAATTTCATACTCTCTAGCACAAATTTTGAACTGATCGCACGAGAATTTAACTCCCTGTCAATGATTTTCATAAAATAAGACTTAGTTTATGTGGGACTATGTTACAAGGATAAGGCTTGTGAAGAATAAAAGAGTCATAGAAATGTTGACAAAAATGACACCACAGGAAAAATAAACTAAATTTTGGTGGGCTTATATTTATTTATTGCACAATTCCATTTTGTCAGTCAAACATTCATATATTAAATGAAAAATACTATTTGCAAATACTAGATCTCACATTGCACAGTCTAATTTAAACTAACCTAGTATGTTTTGATAAGGTGGGGTCAATGTGTCACGGTGTGCATATGTGAGAAATAGTTTGCATAAGTAACATTACTCCATAATTTTATAGATAACAGAATTTACTAAAAGTGGACTAAGAACAGTCTATATACATCGATTGAAGGTAGCAAATCTGAAATTAGAAACTCACTGGAATTCACATCGTTCAATCTTTGCTTCAGCATCACGAACACACTGAGGAACGAAAGGTTTTCCCTCATCATCCCTGTAAGTCCCCTGAAATAAAAAAAGCATAAAAACAGAGCATCAATCAGTAAATTTTCCTTTGCAAATAACAATAAAGTGAAGTGAAGGGAGATTAAAATACCAGTCCAAGATTGATCTTGTGGGGAAAAGGGTCATCAAGAAAAGCTTCCGTAACACTAACAATGGAGTCCTTTGGTGCTGGTCCCAGACGGTCCCACCATCCAAATGCTCTGCCAGAACAAGTAGACAGAAACCTTGTTGCATTTCCTCCATTGATGAACCTCAACATGATGATCTTCTTTATTTTGAAATCGATTCTGAGCTGTGAAGTTTGTGAATTGATATATGCTGCTTCATTTGGTTGAAGCAAATATAAATAGATGAAGAAGACAAGGAGGCGAAGGAAGGAGCTCAGTAAACCGTTTTTTTCCTCTTTTGCATTCCACGGTTTCGGCGTTGACGGTTGGTTTTGTCAATTGTGTTCCAGTGTGCTCCTTTGGTTTCTGTTTTACTTTTTCTCATGGGACTGCACAAAAAAACACCGCCTGGGCCCTTTCTTTGACATCTGCATGACTCCGATATTAGCCATGTGTCGTAAAAGAAATAAACATGTGAACTTAATCTATTTTGGTTGAAAGGATTTTTACCACAATAAATTTATTTGATTGTATTTGTAGTATTAAAAATTTTATTTATTTAATATTATATTAAAAAAATAAAGAAAATGATATTTAATATTTAATTTTTTATTATAATATTATATATTATTTTATTAATAAAAAAATATTAAATAACAAAAAAAATTCTTTATATATATATATATATATATATATATATACACACAGATAACGTGAGACAAAATAAACCAAGTTCCTAGATTTTTCCATTTTATTTTTAATCATATGACCATTTTAGGCTTTTTATGCACAAAGGCTGATGCAGTAAGCCAGTAGATTTGGTGGCCTAACTAGGTCATAAATTCAAACTTCCTAAAAAAGTTACCAGCACATTGTTTGAGAGGTAACATGTTGAATACAAAGAGTATTTAATTTAATTTTTTAATCAATTTTATATTATTATTTATTTAAATATTATTATATTATTAAAAAATAAAAAAATTATTTTTATTGATAAAAATTATTAATTATTTTTTAATTATATAACATCTTTTTATTTATTGATAATGTACAAAATTTTATATTAACAATAAATTAAATATAAATTCATATGTAAAAATGAAAGAAACTTATTTTACAAGATATAGTTTTAATTAATTTAAAATAAAACTATTTAATTTGATTTACGTTGAAAAACTTCTAATTTCTTCCTCGGGGCATTTTTTTAGGTACCAGAAATATTTACTTTTTTTTTTTTTTTTTCTAATCTTTGACTTATGCTTTTTGGTCATTTGGATCAACATTCAAAAGAGATAACCTACTGCAAGCCATGAGACACTATCCATACATAAATAAGCCTTCATAGTTTAGACCTCGCTTTGGCCCAGAAACCACTGTTCCCTGTGTAGCTATAATCAATTGGGCCCAAGAGAGCAAAGCCCAGAGAGTGAAAAAGGCTGGAATATTGTCATTTCGATGAATAAATTATAGAAGATTATTCTCGTAAACAAGTTCCGCGTCATGTAAACGCACTATATTCCCAACGATGCTTTGGGTAAAGGATAAAATATTGACATACTATTAATTTCACAAAAACACCATAGTATCAGTTTTGTTATAAAATTAAGGAATATTTATAATAAAAATTGTTGGAACCAAAAGAATAAAAAGAAGAATTTCAGATAAGAATGTTCAAAAAGAGAAATTTATTGATTATAAAACTCAACACGCAAAGGAGTTTTTTATCTAAATTCACAAGTTTGCTAATTTATTTCTTTTCTTCACCTTTTGATTACATTACAAAACTTAAAACAAACTATATTTATAGACAAAACTATCCTAATAAGATAAGAAAAAAATTCTTCAATTTTATCTTAATAAATCAACATTATTTTCATAAAAAAAAAGACTTAAAGTTCTATCCCAACACATCGATCTTATTTATCATTTTTATTTTTAAAATCTAAGTTAGATTATTTTTAACAGCCTCCTTTAAATTTGATTTTGAAAAAATATTAAGTATTATCTTCAGTTTCTCGACTGCATCCGCCTTCGGTAGTTTTGTCAGAATATCTACAACTTGATCTTCAGACTTACAAAATTCTAGTTCAATTTCACAATTTTTTACTAACTCACGAATATAATGATACTTGATGCCAATATGCTTGCTTTTTCCATGGAAAATTGGATTTTTGGCTATTGCAATAGCCAACTTATTACACACATGATTTTTGTAGGACCTTCCTATTCATGTATTAATTCATCGAGCATCCTATAAAGCCAAACTGCTTGACATGCTGCAGAAGCTGCGACCATGTACTCTGCTTCTGTTATGGAAAGTGCAACAACTTGTTGTTTCTTTGAGGACCATGAAAAAGATCCTTGTCCAAGAAAGAAAGCATACCCAAAAGTGCTTTTCCGAGTTTTCACATCATTTACCCAATCACTATCTGTGTATCCCATCAAATCAAAATTGTCAGAGTAGGAGTAAAAGATCCCATTATTATGGGTACCACTCACGTATCATAAAATTTGTTTTACTGCTTCCAGATGTGATTGGTGAGGTTTTTCTATGAATTAACTAATAATCTCCATACTATAGGCGATATCTGGTCTGGTGTAAGTCAGATATCTCAGACTACCAATTAAGCTTTTGAAATATATGGGATTTATTAGTTCTCTATTTTTTTCCTTCTTCAATTCTAATCGTTCTGCAACTGGTGTTCGGATAGGCTTGAGCAACTCCATTTTTAGACATTTCAAAATATCGTTGGCATGTTTTTGTTGGGAAATAAAAATGCCATCATCAGTCTGCTGCACTTCAATGCCTAAAAAATAAGACATTAGTCCTATGTCTGTCATCTCAAACTGGCTACTCATTAACTCCCTAAATTCATCAAGCATCTTTTTACAATTTTCTATAAATATCAAATCATCAACATAAATACAAATAATAATAAGGTCACCGTTAGGTTTTGACTTGATATATAAGATATGCTCATAAGGACATTTTTGAACTCTTGCTGCAGCAAATATGCATCAATTCAACTATACCAAGCACAAGGTGCTTATTTCAACCTATACAATACCTTTTTCAATTTGTAAACTTGCTTCTCTTGTCCTTTCTTTATGTAACTAAGTGGTTGCTCAACATAGACCTTCTCATCAAGGAAGCCATTCAAAAATGCTAATTTCACATCTATATGATGAATTTTCCATTGATTTTGAGCTACAAGTGCTACAATCATCCGAATAGAATCCATTCTAGCAACTGGTGCAAATATTTCAAAGTAATTAATTCCAGACTTCTGTTTGTATCCTTTTACAATCAGTCTTGCCTTCAAGCGATCCATCTGATCGTCAGGCTTGTACTTTGTCTTGTACACCTAATAGTCTTCTTCCTAGGTGATAAAGTAGTTAGCTCCTATGTGTCATTTTTCTCTATTGAATGGATCTCATCATGCATTGCTTAAATCAATCGTTCATCAGTTATTGTATCTTTATAGGAAATTAGGTCACAATTTGCAAACAGGCAAAAGTTCACAATAGTTTCATCAATATCTTCATGATCATTATCATATGTGAACATATAGTCTTCCAAACTAGCTAGAATCACTCGTGTTCATTGAGGATGCTTTGATGTCTTTGGAACTATTGTTGGTGGAGAAAAATTTCTAAGGAATGAACGTCAGGTGAAGGTCTTTCTATTTCCATTGACTTTGGTTCATCTTTTATGATAGCACCTTATGGTTGTTCATCTCTTTGATTCCATGCCCATGCTTCATCTTCAATGAATTGGACATATCTACTCACAATCACTTCTTTTGTTACAGAATTGTATAATTTGTAACCCTTGGTCACTTCACTGTAGTCAATGAAAATGCACTTTTGGCTTTTGTCATCTAGTTTCTTTCTTCGCTTATTTGGAATATGTAGATATGCAAGACACCCAAATACATGCAAGAAAGAGACTTTTAGCTTGTTACCACTTCAAACTTCTTCTGGGGTTCTTCTAAGAGCACTTTTTGTGGGACACCTATTTAATAAAAATACAGCACAAGCAACAACTTCTACCCAAAAAGGCTTTGGCAGAGTTTTAGCTTTCAATAAGCTTTGGGCCATTTCAAAAATTATTCTATTTTTTTTTTCAGGTATACCATTCTGCTAAGGTGTATAACTGGCTATTAATTGATATTGAATTCCTTAGCTTCTGTAGAAATTTTAAAATTTATTTAAAGTGAACTCTCCTCCTCTATTAGATATCAAGGTTTTTACATAATAATCACTTTATTTTTCTACAAAAGTTTTAAATTCTTTAAATTTCTCAAAGGCCTTTGATTTTTCTTTAAGAAAATATACCCAAGTCATTTTGATAAAATCATCTACAAAGATTAAAATATACCTTTTGTGTCCAAGTGATTCTATCTCAACTGGGCTACAAATGCCTGTGTATACTAACTCCAAAGGTTGCCTAGGCCTTCTAGCTTTTCTAACTGGCAAAGAGTCTCTATGTTGTTTTCCAAGAATACATCTACACACTGTCGATCAGGAGCTTTAATTATCAATAGGCCTGTTACCATCTTTTTCTAAGCCAATAGTTTTAGCCCACGAAAGTTTACATGACCATATCGATGATGTCACAACCATTCTTCATCTTTCAACATTGTTGAAAAATTCATTAATGTTCCTATTTGCAAGGTGAGAGGAAACATGCAATTCTTTGTTATCTGCACTTTTGTAATCACTTTGCCATTTTTGCCTTTGATTGTGTAAATTCCATTCTAGATATCAATTCTGTATCCTTTTTCAGAAAGCTGGTCAATACTCAATAAATTCCAATAAAGATATGACACAAAATAAAGATTAATAATAGTAACATTTGTGCCGTCTTTGGATTTAATGCTGATGTCACTTCTACTCATAACAAGAACTTTGGATTTATTCCCAAAATTTACTTATCCACGTATAGATTCATCCAAATATGAGAAAAGCTCATTTCTTCCACACATGTGATTACTGCACCTAGTATCAGAATACCATGTATCTATATGCTCTATATCTCACTCATTTGATTTGCATGCGAGCACCAGGTTTTCTTCCACATTTGCGGTATTAGCATGCTTCACAGACTTATTTGGCATCTTGATGTAGCTAGCACTCATTTCGATAATGTCCATATTTTT
This sequence comes from Saraca asoca, assembly GCA_026873985.1. Classification (NCBI taxonomy): domain Eukaryota; kingdom Viridiplantae; phylum Streptophyta; class Magnoliopsida; order Fabales; family Fabaceae; genus Saraca; species Saraca asoca. The sequence continues at coordinate 15,039 of JANHAO010009416.1, forward strand.
TGCATCTAAAACATTGAACATTTGATTTGTTACTTGTTCTATTGTGACCTCCTCGATGTTTTTGAGAATTGCTATCACTTGATTTTTCTTTGTCAGTAGAATTAGAATATCCACCTCTTCCACGTCCTTATCCTTGTCCTTATCCACCATGACCTTGACCGCCTTGGTGGCTTTCGTGATTTTGGTGATTCATCATGCTTTGCAAAGCTTGCTTGGGGCTTGAGCTTATAGCTTTCTGATTCATGCGTTGCTCATGTGAACATAATGAACCCATCAATCTCTCCATTGACATGGTTAATGTATCTTGTGATTCTTCAATTGCTACAATAACGTAATCAAACTTTGTAATCAAGGATCACAGGATCTTTTCTACAACTCTGGTGTCTGAATTTCTTCTCAGTTAACTCTCAATTAGTTGACTATGTACTAGACATAATCAAAGTAGGTCGAAATGGATTTTGAGTCGGTTATATGTAATGACTCAAAATCCCCTCATAGTGTTTGTATACGCACTCGTTTGACACGATTATCACATTTGTAGGATTTTTGTAAAATATCCCACACCTCTTTTGCTGTATTCACATATGATATTTTTCCAAATATTGGTTCCTTAATGATTTAAAAAGTTGCATATAATACTTTTTGATTCTTCTTTTGAGTCTATACTAATATATCTTTCTTTTCTTTCTCCAGTACATCAAACTCTTTTTGGTCTTGTACTTCAACATATCTAATCTCTACCAAATTCCATAAATCTTTGGGTTTGAAGAAAACTCTCAATTGGACACTCCAGTTGTCATAATTTTTATCATTCAATTTAAGAAGCTGCAGTTGGATTGAATTTGACGCCATATCACAATCGAGCTTTGATACCAAATGTTGGAACTAAAAGAATAAAAAGAAGAATTTTGAAGAAGAATATGAGAAAAGAGAAATTTATTGATTACGACTTTAACTCAATACATAAAGTGTTATATACAAAAAATGGCCATAAGAGCTCGAAGTCCCGGGCATGCCAAAGGCGCTAGTAAGCTTCGCTTCGCTTATCAGAAAGCGGCACAACGAAGTTGTCCCGACACCATCCCACGAAGCAAGCCCTTGCCTTGCGAGGCAATGACTCAGCGATCTAGCAAGAAGGTCATAAGCTAGCTCGCCAAGCAGCCGAGTATCCTGTTCGAGCCCACTATCTCACTACAATGGTTCCAATGACGCCCTTAAAATAGGAATTCCTGCTCGGGACGCCCAGTACCTAGCTTGGCATAGCCGTACCAAGCAGCGGATGCTGACAAGTTCAGTCTATAGCCGACCAAGAGGGGCCCACCCCACAGCCTACATTCTGCATGAGCCGAATTACAGTCTTTTTACTATCTTTCTCATTTATTTCTTGATGTAATATAACTGTAGCTTATAATTAATGCATGTAACCCCTCATTCCTTTATAAATAGGATTACCTTGTTAGAAGAAAGGGGGAGGCCGAACTCTGTAAGCAGAATCTCTGCTAAACTCTTTACATCAATAAAATCTCCACCGTGGACGTAGGATCCGGTGTCGTCTGAATTTAGCCGAATCACTTTAAATCCTGTGTCTTCTTCCTAACTCTTCCCTTCATCCTCGTCGGTCTGTTATATCTAAATCAGATACAGGCTTGAGATCCCGAAGAATCCCCCCGTTAGCCAGAGTTTGGAGCATATCCAAAATCTGACGTTAACACAAAGAAACTTTCTATCTAAACTTATAAGCTTGCTAGCTTATTTCTCTCCCTCACCTTTTGATTTACGCTATTTAATATGATGAGTGGGATAAGGTTAGCTTAGAGAGATAAGGGTGAGATTATGCGAGATAAGATTAAATTAGAGTAACAAGGAGATTTGTTACTTTTATGAATTTTGCTTTTACTTGTTTATCATTTTGTGGAATATTGAAATGTGATATGATGATATTGAATAACGTAATGAAAAAGAATGGCAACCTTAGGCCTTGAGAACTCTAGTTCAGTGTAACGTACTATGTACAATGTGATATGAAATCATTTGGAGGTGTGTCTTTGAAATTTAATGATGTGTATGAGATTGAGGATGAGAAGTAATTGCTTGGATATGATGTTTATGTATATATATGTGTGGTCTTGGTTGGATGAATTCATAGATTTGGTATGAATTATCTCATTGAGCCCTAGACTCACTTTTCTGCAGACCTTTTTTTTTTCAAAATCTCAAGACATTGCTATTAATCCTCTAACAAAAAAGTAAGCATGAACAGTGATCCAATGGAAATCACGTCCAACACTTTCTCCACTACTACTACAAGCTTGCTAAGATTCTATGAGATTAGAGTCCATTACATTATTATTTTAAATTTAGCAGGATGTGAGGTATTCCACAAAATTGAGATCATCCTCACGGAGTTGCCCAATGTCCTTCTCAGATGGCCCTAGGATGGTTTGACCTACAAAGGTCTACTATCAAACCTTATATTTTGCTGACTCTTTTGAAAAATTGATAAATAGAAGAGCCACAAGACTTAGTTATATTAATATATACTTTTGAGGATATGATAAGATATAGGTTAATCTAACTTCTTTTGATTGCTTCGTTTGGGAAGGATGTAGAGTAGTTTTGCGAATGACATTCAGGTCTTAGGGATAGTGAAAATTATTTTTGAAAATTGTATGTAAATCATGGAGTCATGTATCAATCTGACATGTGCCTATTAGGTAGTGCCAATATAAATTATGAAATATATTTAATCTCTATCACTACAAAAACAATTCCTTTTAGCGATCGAAAAATTCGGTTGCTAAAAGTTGAATTTCGATCGCAGAAACTATTTGTGACCGAACAGAGACCGAAATTGAAGAGTGGCTAAAACCTTAGTCGCAAGACAACCAGTGATCAGGGGCGTTCAGTGGCTGACATTAGCGACCGAATTAGCCACCACATATGTCGGTGACTAAGATTATGAAAGTTCGATCGCAGTTTAAATTTTTGCTATCAAATGTTTCGGTCACTGTTTCGGTAGCGAAAAATTTACCACCGAAACCACTGGTAACTGGTTAGTGTTGTGCGACCGAATTTCGATCGCAAAAAGGTAGAAAAACTTGGCGACCAATCAATTATGTCAATGTTTCTTGGTTATATTTTTTGGCAACCGAATTTGGGGTGGCTATTTCGATCACAAAATGGTATAGGCTGGAAAAAAAATTGTTAAGGCATTCAGCTAATGAACAGCTTTTGCCATCATTTTTTTAGGTACTTGATTGACACATAAATTCAGTCAATGAACAACTTTTACAGTCTTTTTTTTAGTACCTGATTATCACATAACAATGCTACAAATCCATAACAATCTAAAAGCCATTCAATTGCAGTG
>JANHAO010009417.1:0-18385 GCA_026873985.1 Saraca asoca
TGTCTCATAATTCTATAAAATAATTAGAATTTCGTTTATTTATTTTCTTTCAGTCTAACTCTTTATTTATTAACTCTATAAATAAATCTAGTTTCAGCAGCACTTTTATATAACTCCATTCACAATTATATTTGTCAAATTCTAAACTAAATATATATCAATTTAATTCATATTAATTATGATAAAAAAAATTTAGATATGTATTTAAAAATTTTGTAAGTTTTTTTTATAAAAATTTAATGTAAAAAATTACAACCTTTTATTTATAATCTTTTTCTTTCATAAAAATAATATTGTATAGATTTTCCTAATAACAAATATAAAAAATTACAAAAAAATACGAGGGAGGAGCATGTATCTAGCATAGTTGTGTGACAGAGGAGTGGCACATGCAAGGAAAGGAAGGCAAGAGCTGTTACCAGACAGTTAATTTACTTTAGAGAAGAGCTGAAGACGTCAGAAGTTGAAAGAAAAATCCTATATTTTCCCAATAATTATACTATTTTTTCAGATGGACGGCACCAAAATTTAGGTAATTATGAGTCTCTATAACCTCAGTTCAAATAATGCATTTAAAGATTACATCTTCTTTTTAATAAAGATAATATTTTTCACACAACTCTCATTTATATATATACATGTTACATAATATGAATTAAACTAGTTGCATTCACTTTAAAATAAAGAATTAATTAAATTTAAATTATATCATGAATATAATCATAATAATGATTATATTTTTGTTATTATCTTTAACATTTAAGAATAATTTAATTTGTAATCTATTGTCTCATTCATAAAAGAAATTAAAAATATCAGCCTTTCGATATCACTTACTTCATGATGATGAGATAAAAAAAAAAAAAAAACCGCAAGACAAGTTTGAAATTGTAACGGAGGAAGCATAAAATTGTTATTTGTCAACTTAACAAGGCATAAATGTGTAATTATTAATTTTGTATCATAAATCTCATATATACCAGACATTTCATAAATATTGTTAAATTTTTTATTTTTTATACAAGGGATGATATGGTGACTAGTTGTTACTCCTTTTTTTTTTTTTTTGGTGTAAAATTTTCTTTCAATTTAAGGTTGGTTAGATTTTGATTAAGTCAACTTTAAAAACTTAGAATTAAAGTCATAGACTGCAAAAAACTTTAGAATTAACACAATTCATACATCTATCCATTTTATTTAATCAAATGCCTTTTTATATATTTTATAAACAAGAATTGCAATATTATTATTTATTGATTTACAAAATCATTTTTTTCATATATAATTTTAAATCAATTTTTAAATATATAATTAAAATTATATATATCTAATTTACTTATTATTAATAATATAACATAAAAGCTATGTGAAAAACAAATGATACGATAAATTAACATTTAATGATATTATGATATTTGTTTAAAAAATTCATAAAAAATCATGTAATCAAGTAAAATAGTTAATTAAATAAATGATAGGTGTTAATTTTAAGTTTTTGTATAGTTTCAAGTTTTATATCTAGATTTTCAAAATTAATAGGAGTAAAATTTAACCATCCCAAAGTTGAGAAAGAATTTTTTCACATTTTCCCTTTTTTTTCTTTTTTTTGGACAACTCTAGTATATATAAATGTTGGACAGATAAAGTTGGGAAAGGAGTAGGAAAGAGTGAAAAGAATGGCTTCTAGGCATGTATATAGACATTGTGTTTAAGACAGCATTTTGCCCCCAATGCAAGCACGATTATTAATTTGAAATCGTCTAAGGAATACAAAGAAACTTAGTACCTAATAGCGTCCTTGCACTAATGATGTTAGGCCACTAAACATTTTAGAAATTGCAGAAAGTATAGGCTTTTGTGATAAATGATTTTTGGTTTGTGTCTTTTGATTAAGAAAGATCAAATATTTATAGTGTTCAAGGTGCCTCTTAGATAAAAGTCACGATCCTTGATTTTATGATTATAATCAACAAATATATCTTTTTAAATATGAATAATCATATCTCTTAAATACGAACTTTCATATTTTTTAAATATGAACCATTATATCTCTTAATCATGGGCCATTGTATTTCTTGCACACAAATCATCATATGTATTGAACATACACCTTTATGTCTCTTAAACACATTTATTTGGAAATACTCCAACAATCCCCTACCATTTTCAAAAAAAAAAAAAAAGAAATAGTTTGTAACAATTTTGAAATCTTATGCATAAATAGTGGTGTCTCACAATTGAATCCCTATTTACTAAACTTATCTTATAATTAGACAAGATGTCATGATAGACTATGCTTTGGACCAGCGATCCTCTTTGACTAACTAAATATGAGTCACATATAAGATTACTATTCCTATTATGCTTTGTCATTTTTGGCACTTTTATGGCCATGTGTTTATATCCATTCATGAATGTAGACAAGGCCAAGCCCAAATAACTCCTTGAAGTGGTCACACTTTAAACTCACATAAGTGAACTTCTTCAATACTCTTATGAAACAAGTATTATAACGAAAATAAATGAATAAAAAAATCTTTTATTGATTAGAAATAATACTTTACAATTACACCTAAACATTCCCATGAAAGTACATTTATTGTTATCTTAACTAAAAACTTATTTCTACCTTGTTCATAGAGTGTCAATTAAAGCACTACAAAAAAAAAAATAAAAATAATAAAACATGATTTTCAATGAAAAAATTGGTTGAAAATTTCCATGGGAAAATCAATAGATAATGAAAAAGTCATTGGTTATCGACAATAGTAATCCGTAGAAAATATTTAAAAAAATTCATCAACAAATGGTCACGAATTTTTTTAAAAAAATTTTCATTGTCTTTGATGGTTTTTTCAACAAAACTTAATATACAATGGATTTCTGATGGAAAAATTTATCAAAAATTTGAAAAACTTTTGAACCACCAAGTGTGTGATCTATCCATTATTTACGTTTTCTTTTTGCTTCTTGTGTCCTATTAGAGCTTTTTTTTGCTTTCCTATCTTGATTCTTGTATTTTTAAGTTGTTTTCTATAAATCTAAATTAATTAAATTGTTTTAACTACTTTGTTTTACGTTTTTACCGATTATTTTTATTTAATTATTATATATTTTATGAGTTAATTGATTTATAGTATTTTGCTTCTATGGTTTTGGACTTCAATTTCTTTACTAATTTTTTTTTTTGGTCACTTTTCTTCCTTGGACACTAGGGTTAGTACACATTTTTTTAATTATTAATTGATTAATTATTCATAATTTTCTATGTTATTGGAGTTAATTTTTTATTATTAATTGTATTTTCTTATATGTTTGGATTACAATTAACTAATTACAATTGGTGAATTATATTGAGGAATTATACATATTTTGAATTAGATTATGTAAGATCAAGTAGTTAGATAATATAGTCAATAGTGTTGTTGAATTACTTTAGAAATTATGTATTTTTTAGTTATAACATATTTTTATTTTAGAAATTATATATATTTTGATTTTATTAATTTTTGAAACTAGTAAATGTATTATAGATATTAATTATTAATTCCCTAACTTGATTTGGTTATTATTTATTCTTATTAAATAGGAGAAAATATAATAATGGAATTATTTATGAAATATGAAATTTCCATAAATATTTTCTCATATATATATTTCCATAAAAATGTTGTGATTTTCTCCTATTTCAATTAACTTTGATAAATATAATATAGAAATTTCAGAATACCATAGGTAGATGTATGATATGCTTATTTTAGGACATAGTAAATATAAGATTTATTTTCTTAATAGGGTGGAAAAATTTATCAGTTTTGTAAAAATTTTGCCAATTTATATATGTGATGGTCAAATAAGGTGTCTATGCACCAAACATAAATGTAGAAATTTTTTACATCTTAATGAAATTAAGGTTGATTTGCATAGATTTGGATTTAAATATAATTACTAGTGGTGAATTGTCATAATGAGAAGAGACTTACAGAAAAGGAAGAATCTTCTGGTGGTGTGACACGAGAATTGTATGATGCAAATAATAGGTATGAGAATATAGTATTAGATGCCAATTGGTTAGATGTTACAACTCACTTTGGATGCAATGTAGGATAGCCTCCAAATAGAGATGCTCAGAAATTTTATGAAATGTGAGAAACTATACATCGACTATTATAAATAGGTTGTACTAATCATTCAAAGTTATCATTAACAGTAAGGATGTCAAGTATAAAATCTGACTTCAACTTATCTAAGAATTTCTTTGATTAGATTATGCAACTTTTAACTAAGACATACCTGCCTAATAACGTTATTTCTCTTAACTTTTATGAAACAAAGAAGATAGTGAAGAAGTTAGGATTTAAAGGTTGCATGTTGTTCTATAAGGAGACTAGATTTGATAGAGAATGTAGAATTTGTGATTTGCCTTGGTATAAAGAATGGGGAACAAGCCGGAATAACAAAAAAGTTCCATTCAAGAGAATTTATTATTTTTCCTTAATCCCTAGGTTGCAAAGGTTGTATGCTTTGATGAAGTTAGCTCTGCATATGAGATGACATCTTGAGAATCGAAGAGAGATGGGCATTTTGTGTCATCCTTCGGATGAAGAAGCTTGGAAACAATTTTACAAAAATTACCTAGGGTTTGCAGCCTATCCTTAAAATGTAAGACTTGAGTTGTGTTTGTCGGTCCCAAGAAATATATATGTATATGGATATATATATATATATGTATATCAGAGTAATAACAATGATCTTGCCCTTTTTACGTTGATAAATTGTATACTCTTCTTTTTGAAATAAATTGGATTCTTTTTTTGATTACAAAAGCAGAAGTTTTATTAAATTGTTTTTGTATTTAAATTAGGATTTGGAAGCTAATTAGGCAATCAGGATCTTAATTGGAGTGATTGATTTGATATTGACTATTAGAATCAATTAATCAAATAAGACAAATTATATGAGAATGTATTGAAACAGTTTATAGTAGAAACAGTTTCAGTATTTCAGTATAGCAATTTAATAGAATTATGTAGTAAAAATAAATTGCAAAAATATAAAGAACTATAAAGAAACAATGAAAATATTGTAATTTTTAAAGTGATTCAACTTCACCTGAAATCACAGATGAAGTCTACATTCACTGAGTCAATTCTCAATTGGATGACCTCTTTTATTAACTACAACAAGATTTTAACTGGGCTCCTGAACAGCTAGTTCATACAACAAGATTTACATTGGGTTCTTGTAAAACTTAAAACACAAGAATTAAATTAGGCTTTTGCTAACCTAAATACAACAATTCTTCTTTCTCATTAGACTATGATCAACCTCATAACCTAGGGATGTACAAAGAATTCAATACACTTTCAACTAACTGTAATCAACCTTACAGCTAAAAAAAGATGCAAAGGGAAGATCAACCTCTTCCTTTGAATATTTAATTTCTATCAACCTAGAAATTGCCAATTAAAATCAAGAACAAATTCCTATTAACCTAAAATTCTGAAAGTAAAATCAAGATAAAGGCAAGATATACAATACTAAGTTTAAGATGAAAATCTCAAATATCTCGTTGTGAATTTTCTTCAGACTTGATAAAAGATCCTTGAATTGATAAGATAAAAAGAGGTAATGATGAAACTTGTTAAGCTTAATTTACTCTAGGATTTTAGCTCTTGAAGAAGTATATTTTTTATGAAAATGGTTAGGTTTGAAAAAGGGTTAGGGGTATTTATAGTTGTTGTAACTGATATTTGAAAAATAACTAATTTTCAATCCTTGAATCGATTCGTAGCGGTTATAACAAACTAATCAATTTATGAATCGATTTATCTATGAAAAAATTCAAGACTTGAATCGATCGATGAATCAAATCATAGTATATTGAAATTAGGTCTTGAATCGATGCAGGTGATTTTCCTAACCTTCGATAAAAAATTTTTTCAAAACTTTTCTTCATGAATCGATTCAAATAGTTTCACAAGTTTTTCAAGATGAATCAATTTGTGAATCAATTCATAGAGTGTAAAATAGTTTTATAAAACTTGCACTTATGAAAGATTATTTAAAAACTTGTTTGAAATATATTTAATTTTTAAATCACTTTAAGAGATTTATTACTACATCAATTTATTAGTTTCAAGAATTTTATTTATATCAAGTTTGACTAGAATTTCACTTACAAAAGATCTTAAAAATGATAAAATGATTGCTAAATGAAGTTATAGATCTCTTGAATCATATACACTTTTATCCTGTAAAAACAAATATTAAACACTAAAGAATATTATCACACACAAATTGTTTTCAATATTAAAACCAAGAGGAATTATGATAACAAAGTAATCATATAAAAAATGCTAACATTCTCCTTAACTAGGCTAACAATTTCCAAAATGTTAATAGTGTTATGATGGATTCACTCCATTTAGTCATAATGCAGCATCATACTCATGTTGGCTAGTAATAGTCATTCCTTATAATTTGCCTCCAGATATGTGTAGGACAATTGCATATATGTTTCTGACCCTGATCATCCCAGGTCCAAAAAATTCAAAGAGTAAAATTGATGTGTTCATGTAGCCATTAATAAATGAGTTACTCACTTTGTGGAGTGATAGTATTCTGACGTATGACATTTCAATGAAGTAAAACTATTAAATGAAGGATACATTGATGTGAGCTATTAATGACTTTCCTATATATAAGATGTTATTTGGTTGGCAAACTGTTGAAAAATTAACTTGCTCCATATTACAAATATTTGGTAATAAAAATAGTACAAATAAGTAATTGTTTTAATTTGTAAGAGAATTTCAACAAAAGAAATAAGGACTTGATGTAGACTCAGGTGTAAAGAGGTCCTGAAGGCTCAATGGATACAACTAGTGATGTGGTGGGATTATCTAAATGTGATTTATGGGTTGACATCATTGGTGGGACCAAGGAGGGATGGGTCTACAGGTTGGGGTCCAAGGCCATTGTGAGGACAATTGCATTGACCCCTACATCTCACATCGAGAGCGTGTCACATGCTACACTAGAACAACTCATGTGCATTATGATTGAGATGACGTAGTAGATACAGGTGATTTTTGCTCGAGCAGAGCACTTTATGCAAACTCAAGAGTAGTAGTAGAGTCGACATCCCTTGCCTTCTTATCCACCTCATTCTCATTCATACTATCAGTAGCCTTTTACCTATTACCTATCGCTTCCTTCCTACATGTATCTATTGCTACCAAAACCACCTCAGCCAGCAGTTCGAGAACCACCAACCAGAGGTCCTGAACAACCTCAACAACAAAACACTACCCAGGATCTAGAAACTAATGATTAGTTCTTTTCTAAAGATTTTGAGTTGTAGTTATATTTTTATGTTTTTTTTAATAATATGTTTCATAGATCATTGATTTGAATAATATAATTTATGAATTATTTTACTAATTTTATATATTTATACCTATTCGTGTGTGTTGTATTTTATTTTTTATTATAATTAAATATTAATTTTTAGAAATTAAAATTATAAAATACTAAAATTATTTTTAATACTAATCAAAATTATTTTAATAAAAATTTAAACATAAAATTTTAGAAAATTATATAAAATAAAATTTTAAAAAATTATATTTTTTGATGGATTTCCAACAATTTCTCAAGACATTTCTGATGAATTTACAATAACTTTACCAATTGACTTACGATGAATTTTCGACAAATAAAAAGTAAAATTGTTGCCTTAAAATCCTTAAAAAAAATCTACCATGAAGAAATTTCCAACCATGATTTTGCCAATGACTATTTTCTATTGGAAATAATAATTTTGAAAGGATTTATCATGATTTTCGGTGGATTTTTCCATAAGAAATCACGTGTTTTTTTTTTTTTTTTTGTAGTGAAGGTTGCTCAGCCTTCTCCTAGTATTAGGGGTACCAAGCACTTACTTCCTTGGGATGCATTGTAATTTTAAGTGTTTGCAATCACTCTAGTGATATACTTTGACTCATTGAACTTAAGACTTGATGGTTTTATTAAAAGTTTAGTCGAGGTTCCATCATTGGTAATTTGACTTGTGGACTTTAGCACCACCACTTTAGAAGTTTTATATATCAAATCCTTTTATCAAAGGATTTCCTAAATTTTGATTTGATCATACAAAACTCAGTTATTACTCTATTTTGTATAATTTGTTTCACATAATTGTGACATAAACTAATGTGTCTTGATTTACCATTATATACTTGACTATATGCCTATGCTAGTGTGGCTTCATTGTCACAATGAATTTGAAATAGGTGACATAGGCTTTGGACACAAAGGCATGTCTATAGCATATTTATAAGCCACTCAGCTTCTTTACTTGAAGAAGTTAATGCTATAAATTTTGCATTCATTATGGAATCTACTATACAAGTTTGTTTCTTAGATCCCTAAGAAACTAAACCCTCACTAAGAGCGAATGTCCAACCCCACATGTGGAGGAGTGTTGCTCTTTGTTTGCAATCCAATTTATATTTGAAAATCCTTCTATTACCAAAGGATGCCTATTATAATTTATACCATAGTCAATAGTTTTCTTTAGGTATTTAAGTACCCTTCAAATCGCATGCCTATGCATATTGCTTGAATTACTAGTATATCAACTTAGTTTACCAACTACAAAAGATATGTCTGATCTTGTACAAGTTATGACATACATTAAACATTCTATAACTTTTGCATGTTCTAGTTGTGAAACTCGGTTCTCGGTGTTTTTAGTCAATTTGATACTAGGATCAAACGGTGTTGAAATAAGCTTGCACTCAAAGTAAACAAACTTTCTTAACACCTTTTCTATATAATATGATTGTGACTATGTTAACCCTTTATTGTTTCTTATGATTTTGATGCCTCATATGACATATGCTTCCATGTCTTTCATAAAGAGTTTTTAGATAAAAATATTTTAATATTTTAAACCTATTCGAGGTTAATACCAAAGATTAACATATCATTGACATATAAGCAAATGACAACACCTTTATTATCATTGAATTTATTATGCACATTTATCTATGTTATTGGTATGAAAATTGTTGCTTAGAATAACTTGATCAAACTTTTGAAGCGATTGTTTTAGCCTTTGCTTAAGTCCATACAAAGGCTTAATTAACTTACATACTTTATTTCTTGTCCTAGAACTGTAAACCCTTCGAGTTATTCCATATAAAACTTTTCATCCAATTCACCATTAAGAAATATTAGTTTGACATCTATTTGATGAATTACTAAATTGTCAATGGAGGTTGATGCTATTAATACGCTAATAGTTATAGTCCTCATAATTGAAATGTAGGTACAAAGTAATTGATACCTTCTTTTTGGATATACCCTTTGGCCATTAATCTAACCTTAAACTTGTTAGTGGTTCCATTAACTTCTATTTTCTTCTTCAAAATCTACTTAACCTATAGGTTTGCATCCAGGTGGAAGCTCTACTAACTTCCACATTTTGTTACTTATTCTAGAATCCATTTTGTCATCTATTGCTTCCTTCCAAAAGGTAGTATTGGGGAGAAATTTTCTTGATCCTTCCATAAGAAAGACAAAGGAATCTAATCCAAAATTTTTAGCTTTCTTTGCTCTCTTACTCTTTTTAAGTTCAAGAGGCTCTTCATTATGAACTTATTTCTTTTCTAGAACATTTTTATCCATTATTGTGTCTTAGGTCTTGGGATTGAACTAAATTGATTTTTGTCAAAATTGGCATCCCTTAACTCAGTCATATGACCAATAAAAATGAATTTAAGTCATCTTTCTCCTTTTTTCTTTTAGGTTTAGGAATTTTAACAATTATCTTACATTCCCAAACTCTAAAATAACTTAGGCATGGTTTTCTCTTATTCCAAAATTCATAAGGGGTTGTTTTACTCCTTTTATTTGGAACTCTATTTAATATATAACATTCCATAAGGCTTCACCCTAAAACCCTTATCCTTATCCTGAATTTGATAACATGGCATTAACCATTATGGTTAGGACTTTATTCTTCCTTTTTGCTACACCATTTTGTTATGGTGTATATGGCACAATGATTTCATTAACAATACTAATAGATTCAAAATAAGAAGGATTGTAATACACTTGTCACATCTCAAAATCCGAGGGTGTCCAATGAGCATAATTTTATTAAAAATACTTTATAATTTTAAAACATGAAAACAAATGCAAAAATTATGCCTTTAGGCACTTTTTATCTAAAACACATGATGTGTACGATTTTATTGAAAATTATAGTTTTAAATAGTTATCTAAATTTTAAATAAAACTTTTTAGCTGAAAGTCTAAATCCATAACTAAGGGAAAATATTTCTAGTCCTATCATAGTACTGAGGATCTTAATACTACATCCTATTGTATTGTAACAAGTTAGAAAATCACCATCTTAATTTTAGCATCTACTCCACCATGATGTTAAAATATCTGACTTATCGAAATATAATAGAAGATGATACTGAGATTTTAATGCTATGGTTGGACTAGAAATATTTCTTAATTAGGAATTCATTATCTGGCTAGACAAACACTAATCATTAAAGTAGATCAAGGGGAACTGTATACCTAATTTCAATCACATGCATCTTTAAAGTATCTCTTAATTGGAATAACTTTTATAAATTCATTAATCTACAAAATGTTAATGAATGAGGTGACTACGACTAATTAGTAAGTAGAAGTAAGTGACCTATCTTTGGGTTGAAAACCTTTGGTCATAAATATCAATATAAAATATGTAATATACATATAGTACATTGGAAAATGTGGATATAAATATATTTTCAAAAACTATACTTTGCAATCATCTCCAAAACTCTCGTAATTGATCTGTATATTTTTACCATCTATCTTTAGTCTTGCTGATACTACTTTCTTATCATAATCATAACATAACTTATGAAAATGTTTTACAAAGGTTCTATATACTATTGACCTTATAAAACTTTGAAACATAATTATATTGACATTGGTGATTATTGGAAGAATGATATTTGCTAAAACTAAAAACTTATATTGAAATGTCTCTTGGGACCTTGCAAATCATCTCTAATAAATTGTACCTGCATGCACCTAATCATATGACTGCTTGTTGTATGGGTAACCACATATCGCTAGCCCTTTGTCACATTTGGTAACCATATAAATGCATCTCCTAGTGCACATAGATTTTCTAGCTCTTACATGTTAGTTCACTATTACAAACATATCTTTATTATTCTTTTTCTTTCTATACTGATACTAAGTTCTTTTACTACCCTTATCCACTTGATAACTACACATTTGCACATTACTAACTTATCCTAACTTTTCTAATGCATACTACATGCTTATGTGTCACAGGTTGATAGTTCCTTAGTTGAAATCATATAGTACATGATGCCAACTCTTAGCTAATATGCCAGCCTTCTAATAAATTTAAGTCACACTTAGATAGATAAATGGGGCATTAAGGATTTTGTCACCTATACAAGCAAATTTTTTGTGTAACATGTCTGCAAGCAAATATGAGCATGTAGCTGAAGCATTCGCACATACTGAGTCTTAAAGAATATGCCACACAAGAAGCCTCCAATTTACATTAAGAAGAGATTTTTTAAAATAAGGAGAAGGATAACTCCATTTTATTAATATATACTTCATTACATGATTTTGAGTGTATAGTGAGAGTCTCTAAGCTCCATATTCTGATCCTTAACCTATGCCACAGTGCCCACCCAAGTTACCTAATGCACTTCTCTTAAAGAACATTCTAAGACAAACCCCTGATGGCACAAGTAAACATACTTTTTCTAAGTTGACATAAAAGCTTTTCTCCTAAATTAAAAAGGTTCCAATGTGCTATCTTATATGGACATGAAGATAAAATACAAAAATCCCAACCATGTACTTTTCTACTCATATTGGATAAACGATCTATGCTAAAATGATAAAATACCCCCAAAACAAAAAAAAAATTAGGAAAAATAACTTATAAGTGTATTTGCTCTCAAATTTGGACCATTGGACCTCCTTTTATGCTTGATTTGCTTCCTAGATTTTGTCCAAAATTGAGCATATTTGCCTATCAAATTAGTTTACAAAGCCAGCTTATGATATTATGAAATGAAGACATTCATGAGAATATATTACCGTTTAAAGGAACTTTTATTCTCTTAAAATAAAATGTAAAGTCAATATGAAATAAAATGACAAAGAAATATAAAGGTACTTTTATTCTCTTGAAATAAAATGTAAATTCAACATAAAATAAAATTATGAAGAAATATAAAGAATGTTGTCCTTCATAAATAAAATAAAATAAAATTTTTAAACTTTATAACATAAAATAATTTACATAAAATATTTCTAATAAAAAATTATTTGAAGATTTATGAAATAATAATTTTTTAAAATATAAACTTGAAAATATAAAATTAAACTTTTTATAATAACTTTGAAAATTATAGTTTTTAAATGTTCTAAGCTCATTATGCAAAGATGAGATTCTTAAGAATATCCTCAATTTGACATCAATATTATCCTTCCCACTCCATATCTTATTTCATACAAACATTCAATCAAATATTCACGAAATTAAGTAGAAAAACTATTCCTAAATTTCTATTATGTATCTATTGACTACAGTTCTTGTGTAAATTTTAGTTTGTACCTAAATTTATATATATTTACGTTCCAGATCTATTTTTAGTCTAATCCATGTTCTTGACCTCTACAGGTCTAATACTAACTCATCATTATTAACTATGATTATTTAGGCCTAATTCTAATAGGCTAAATTCTCCCATCGTATCCCCAATTCCAAACACATAAAATACATTTGGGGTACTCTTAAAAAATAATAATTTATATGAAAAAGGGGTCAGATTGTAATATTCCCACTTACCTAATCAAATGAAATTTTTATGGCCTGCAACGCATGGGTCTATCTCTACTATGAACTTTGAACTTTGGTTTTAGGCCTAGATTTATTGTCATAATCATCACAACTTAAAGAAATTAATCAATTAAATTTCAATCAAAATACAAGGATGAGATAAAAGAAAATTGATTATGCATTTGATTTTATCGTTTTACCTTAAATTCAGGTTTTTTGATTCGAAGTGCTCTAAGACTTCTTCCCGATAAGGTTTCTATTTTGGTCGACGGCTTGATTGTGCTAGGATTTTGAAACTTTAAATTTTGTGTGTTGGGCTTTGTCTAACCTAACATTGACTGGTTCACCCTTAGGGACTTTGCTTGTAGTCAATTGGTCACTATTCTAGACTCATGTTTCAATTTAATTAAGTTAACTCTAGGGGATGTTACAACTCTTCCCCTTTATCTAATCTAATACACTTAATGAAGGTTAGTTCTTTGCGTGCCATTTTTTCATTCAGAGTTGCAACCCTACATTCCACTTCCTCCTTGCTAATAACCCCAAAGAAAGAGGAAATGCTACATAAGGAGTGAATTGTACCAATGGAGGGGGCTTTTATGCCAAGACCATAAATTCTTCTAGATTTTACTCACCAACAGTTTGAAGCAGAGCTGTCTCCTTAACCTGGGGAGCGAGTTATGAGGCATAAGAGGCACTAGTTATAAAAGGTTGAATGGACGAAATTCTTGCAACCTTTTGAGATGCTGCAGCTTGTAAAAAAATAAAAGTTAAAAAGTTAGAAATTTCATAATAATGTGTTAAATTAAAAAATAAATAAATGAATTAAATAACATTTACATAGGTCTTCTCCAATCACGCATCCACCCAAGTGTTCTTTTTCTTATGGTGGATGTGCTTGAACACCTCCAGGATACTTGGCAGCCTTCCTAGTGTCTTTTCTTGCATTTCAAAGCATTAGTAATGCATATGAATAAAAAACTTAATTATCTTCCAAAGACTTTAATAATTAAGAATACTTACTAGTTGCTTCTTGTGCTTTGTGACAAAGATGGAACTGCCAATGGATATGCAATCCTTGTTTATTGATGGAGACCTAGCTCTTTTTATTTTACTTAAAGACATTTTTGTAGTTTTAAGCATCCTAAGTTTACCTAAGCCTCCGTTAGGACTCTTAAGTGATCTACTGGGGCTTTTGTGTCTTTTTCCTCACTTCCCTCATCATATCCCTCAACTTCTTTATAGCTTTCAACTTGAAATTTCTCTTAATGACAGCTTCATTGTGAGGATCCCATCTATATTTATTGTACAAAATAAATCAAATTAGTATTTTTCATAATATTCAAATAGAAAATTAATGTTTAAAATAAAATATAAATATCTAATTTTTACCTTAAACATCCTCAAAAGCGATGACAAGCTCGGACAGTGACTGCAATGGTGGAGGAAGAAGAAAGAAAGGAACACTACAAAAAATAGTACAATTTCTAATGGATTATGATGAAAAAATTTGTCAAAAGAATTGGTTGCAAATTGATTGAAAAGTCAATTAAAAATGAAAAGATCATTGGTCACGAATGAATAAAATCTATCATTTTTTTTATTTTCAACAGAAAATTCATCAAAAAAGGGCATGAATTTTTAAAAATTTTGCTTATTGTTTCTGACAAAAATAAGTGTACAATGGAATTTTGATGGCAAAATCTGTCAAAAATTCAAAAAGTTTTAAAACTTTGGGCTCGCATTTTGGTGCCCATTCAATTTTCCATATGCTTTTTGTGCCATATTAAAACTTTTTCTTACTTTCCTAGCTAGATTCTTGCGTTTGGAAGGTATTTTTCATAAATATAAATAGATTAAATTGTTGTACCAACTTTGTTTTACAATTTTACAGGTTGTTTTTATTTAACTATTACATTTTTTATTGGTTAATTAGTTTTTCTTATTTTTCTTTCTGTAGTTTTGGATTTTAGTTTATGTAGCAGTTTATTTGTGACTTATCTTACTTAGACACTGAAGTTATACATATTTTTTTATTATTTCTAAATTAATTATTCATAATTTTTTATGCTATAGGAGTTACTTTTTAATTATTAGTTATAATTTTCTTGCATGTTTGAATTAGGATTGATTAATTATAATTGGTGAATTATATTTAGAAATTATATACATTTTGAATCAAATTTTGTAAGATTAAGTAAGTAGATGACATTGTTAATAATGTTGTTGAAATTACTTTAAAAATTATATATATTTTTAGTTAGAACATATTTTTAATTTAGAAATTATAATTAAATTAGTAAATTTATTGTGAATATTAATTATTAATTCCCTAAATAGATTTGATTATTGTTTTTTTATTAAGTAGAAGAAAAAATAATATTGAAACTATTTATAGAATATGAAAATTTCATAAATAGTTTCTTGAATGCAAGTGGACAAGGTTCTTCCTTAAACATAGGTGGATTCATCCGTGTATGAGAGCATTAATTGTGCACGGTAACGTTATTTTAAGTTAATATTATTTATTCTATTTAAACTTAATATTATATATATTTATGAAAATTTTCATGTTGTACAGATACGTGAGATTGGAATTGAGCCACATGTAGATAACTTGTTCCACCGCACCAACATCTAGAAGGGCAGCTAGTAGGTCTCACCCTGAGCTACATAGTCCTATGTAAGTAGTTTCATTCTCTTAACTTGCATCTTTGTTATTAATATATTGTATGTTTGGTAGTAAAAATATTACATTAATTTATAATATCAAATAATTAATTATTTTAATTTGCAGAAGAATTTCAACAAAAGAAAGGAGGATTTGGCATAGACTCAAGTGTAGAGGGGTGAGGACTCTTAGAACACAATTGTTGATTTGATGGGGCCATTCAATCATGATTTGTGAATGAGTACCGTTAGTGAGACCAAGAAGGAATGAGTTTACGGTTTGGGGTTTAAGGCTATAGTGAGGATGGCTGTATCAATGCCTACTGTAGCTCCCTCTAACAATGTGTCATATGCTATTGTAGACTAGATCATGCATGCTATGATTGAGATACAACAACAGATGATTTAATTGTTTGTTCGAACGGAACACCTTATGGCTCAATAGCAATAACAAAGTTAGACTGCATCGCTACCTCTTCCTTCATCTCATTTCTATTCATGTTACCCTTAGCCCCCTACCTATTACCAACTACTTCCTCCCTAGGTGTATCCACCATTGCCATTGTAGCCATCCCAGCTGATGGTTCAACCACCACCAATTGGGGATCTTGGATAGCCGTAGTAGTAGGACACCTAGGATCCAGAGACTAATGATAAGTTCTTCTTTGATAATTTTAGAGTGTAGTTATATTTTTATGTTTTTATTTAAAAAATATGTTTCATACATTGATTGAAATAATATAATTTATGAATTATTTTATTAATTTTATACATTTATATATATTTTTATGCGTTGTTTTTTATTTTTTATTATAATTAAATGTTAATTTTTAGAATTTAAATTTTAAAAAATTTTAAAATCAATTTTTAATACTAATCAAAATAATTTTAATAAAGCTTTCAAAATCAAAAATGATTTCAAATAATTTTTTTATTTTTTTTTATGAATTTTCGATGATTTACCGATAAAATTCCGACAATATTTGGATGGATTTTTCAATAGAAGTTCCATTGAATTTATCAATCGATTTATGATGCAATTCCAATGGATTTCCCGATGTATCACTAAGGGATACTTTGTCAAAAAAAAAAAAGAAAGAAAGAAAAGAGAAAACCATCATCTTAATATTCGTTGGACAATTCACAAGTAATGAATTTTTGAAGGAAAATAATTTGTGACTTTAGTTTTATTACTCTTTTTTTTTTTATGAAAAATTTATTATTTCCAACAGATATCTTATAATTTCCAATGATTTTTTCTGTTGGAAATCGCACATTTTTTATACCGGAAAAACTAGAAGGTGGAGGAAAGGAGGTTTTGGTTGGTTTAAAAGGGTTTTTAATTTTCCACCGTGTATGCTGTATGCTGTGGGAACTAAATGAAATGCAGCATTTCATAGTCTTTCACGATTTTATTTGGGAAACCAAATTTTTTAGATTTTTCATGACAATAAACTGTAGGAATTTCCTACCATTTATAGCTAATTCCTATGATTTATAGCAGTGGGAAACTTAAAAGAATTAAAAGTTTAATATTAATTAAAAATAAAGTAAGGATTTGATTAACACTCCTAGGTGACACTGAAGTTTTTTTCAAAGAAAATTAATGTTTCGGTCCTTGTAAAAAGTATTTTTCTATATCTACTCATTTTTTATTTTCTCAATCAAGCTCTTGCTTATTTTATTAAGGATCTAAAATGAAGAGAAAAGATTAAAAAGTACTGTCTTTTGAGTGATGCTGGTTAGAGTTAAAACAAATATGCGGAAAATATATTCACTTTTGATTTTTGATTTATTTGCTATTGTACTAGCAAGAATGTACCAGCTCAGTGTAATAAATCGTATTTTATTTCCTATTTAGTCTAGGATAAATCAATTTAGTCCTCAAACAAAATTTACTATAGGTTAATTCTTCACCTATGAAAAAATCAAGTTCTTTAATTAATTGTTAATAAAATTTAGTTCTTGAATCATTTAAATTACATTCAATCTTATCTGTGTTAGCATTATATCAATTAACAAAGCTAATAAATAACATTGGATATTTCTCAGAAGATTTTATCTTCATTTACAATTTGAATTATATCTATATATAAATTTAATAATTTAATCACTTTTATTATTATAAAAAAATATTAACATGTAATATATGAATATGACAAATCAACGTTATAACATTATCATGTTAATATATTAGTTGTCACATGATCAATTATCTCAAGAATTTAAATAGTAAAATTATAAAAGGATTTAGTTGTATTTAATGGAATGATTCAAAAATTAAATTAATATTAAATTAAAAATCAAATTGATACAATAAAATTAAATTAAGATATGAAAAAAATTATTTTTTAATATTAAATTATTAAAAAATATATTAAAAAAATAAAATATATAATTAAAATAAGAATAATTATGATAAAAGAAAAAAAGTAAAAATAATATAAGTACACATATA
The DNA here is from genome assembly GCA_026873985.1 of Saraca asoca. NCBI lineage: Eukaryota > Viridiplantae > Streptophyta > Magnoliopsida > Fabales > Fabaceae > Saraca > Saraca asoca. The sequence continues at coordinate 18,042 of JANHAO010009417.1, forward strand.
AATATTTCTCTTTTTATAATCTTAATTAAAAATTTTAATGTAATTTTTGGTTTAATTGAATTTATTATCTATAATTGATTATTAAAAATTTTTAAAAATACAATTAAATATCTTTAAAAAATGTTACAATTGATTATTAGAAATTCTAATTGCTACATCAAGCAAGCACACATATTCTTATTTTACTTAGTAAATAAATGATAGTTATTAATTTTTATGATTTTTAATTTCTTGTAAATTAAAATATTATATTTTTAACGTGTTTAAATATCATAAACTGAAAAATAAAAAATCAAACTTTTATTAATGAGAGTAAAACTCATATTTTATACCTTTTGTTCTCC
>JANHAO010009418.1:0-18386 GCA_026873985.1 Saraca asoca
TGTAATTTCTAAGATCCTATTGATTAGTTTTCTGTAAGGTTTAGAATTTAGAAAACTATAAATGGTATTGTTAGATTTACTAACATCACAGTCTGGAAACTACACGCAATTGCAATTTATCAATTTTCAAGTAAGTATAGCAACCTTTTTTTTATATATGAAATTATTGACTTTCAAACAACAACGAACTAGAAAACTTGTATTACTTTAGCATAGCATCCATACCAGAATCTACCAAGAATTTTCAATCTTGTCTCCAAGCATGACACACAAATTCAGCAGACCATAAATTAATTGTTATTATTTTTATATTTTGACTATAGATATGGGGAATATTATGGAAAGAGTCTTGGTATGAGAATAATTTAAACAATATTCTTCTCATCGTTGTTAACTCAACAACTACCAGAAAATAAATAATAACAATAAAAAGAATAAATAAAGTAAGACTTACAATAATGATAGAAAGAGTGTTGGTATGAGGCTTGACTATGGGTGGAATTTGACACATTTAGAGGGAGATAAAGCATTAATGTAGACATAAATCATTTTCTAAATTTTATGAGTGGAACTTGGCTTTGACTTAGGATGCATCCAAAATACCACCTTCCCTACCAAAGAATAACGAAATATTTGCTTTGGCTTTGATAGGCATATTATTATTCGGTGTTCAGACTAAATAAAATGGCATTATATGTAAATTAATGTTGGCTTATATAACTATTACTATTAATAAGCTTATGAACACAACATAGGATGGGGGCGAGCAATTATTTGTTTGGTCAACTGAATCCAATTCTTAAAAATTTGAGTAAATTATTAACTTTGGCACTTAATTACGGTGTTACTTCCAAAATTATATGAATGCAGAATCTTCATACCATGGTTGTCCCTCTGTAGATTTTATTGGTTTTACCCCCATTTAAATGATATGTCACCGTCATAACATTGACAAAAATGCCAAACTTTTTGTATGCAAAGTGTAAGAATCCAACCTTTTTTTTTCCTTTTTTTTGTGTGTGTGTGAAATGGTAGTGTAGACGGATAGGATTTTCCATTACTATGGGTCAAAGCATTTTGGGAGACGCTAAAACAAAGAAAGATCAATCCATTACTAAACACTGAAAAGATCTTTCTAGAGAGGGATGGCCATTACTAACCACTTCAATAACCATAAAAAAAGGGCAAATATTTTCATTGAATTACCTTTGTCAATTGAGCCAATCACATTCTCTGAGAATGGACTCTTACTTTCTAATATTAAAGGCCAACAGACCACCTGATTATTAGGACAAAAGGTAAATTTAATCTCCCTTAATGAATCTGAATTCTTCAATTAAAGAATAGTGTATTTTCTGTGGCTTCTAATCTTATGCTGGTAAGTGGTAACTCAGGTTTCCCAGCTCATGATATGTGGTATTAGTTCGTAAATAATTGTTGTATTTGTTCATATATCTCTGAATCCTTTTCTTTTTATCTTCGCCCAAACTGTGTCAAATTCCTTTTTGGGAAATTCGGTTTAAGTTTTGCCGGATTTATAACGGTTGTGGATTTATAATGAGTTTCGAGTGGTGAATCTTTGGTGTATTGGGTCTGCCCATCGCCATCACTGATCTATTGTGCCTAAATTCTCTCTCTCTGTCTCTTTTTTTTTTTTCTTTTGTCACATATTTATTTTACTTCTAATTATCTAAATTCTTAAGCACCTAAAATTCCAAACTAAATTGGTATTGGGCTTTTGCTCTTTCACGGTATCAGCTATTTAAAGTCCAATTATTTATGCACCAGCCCAATTGTCAAGAGATACGCGCGGATTAATATTTACATGAAATGTTTATATACATCATTGTTCAAAACTAAGGTAATTTGATATAAATTCAATAAAGATATTATTTAGGATATTTGTCACTCCATTAAGTACATACTAATATCGGTTCATATTCTGATTCTTTTAACGAGCACATTTAGAGTTTTTTTTATTAATTTTTGTGTGGAGACATTTAAATATAAGAGAAATAAGGTCCATAGATATAAAATGTATTTTTTTTTCTAATATTTGAAACTTTTTAGATAATTAATTTTGAGTAAAGAACTACCTGATCTGTAAAATTGATTTAGGTATCTGGTTAATTCTTATAAAAATTTTATTTGATAATTTTGAGTTAAGTTGGTTGAATTGATACATTATTAGTGTAGGAAAAGAGGGGTTACTTCTTTAGAGTTTTTCTTTTTAAGATCCATTTACTAAAAATGATAAGATATGGAGAAGATATGTTGGGCGACGTATACAGCTTTGAACAGTGTTAGAAAAAATATCCTCATTCCAAATAAACTAATATCAAATGATTAAAATACTTAGAGTAATGTAATAATACAAATAATTTAATGTGGAAAAACTCTAAACTCTAGAAAAAAATAGATGAGAATGTTGAAATAATATTGTAGATTAGCATAGTTAGTCAATTTATTGTAGGTGAGATTACTACACGTCAAATAATATTGTTTGTTTCTCAGTCCAAATATATAATTATATTATTATTGGGCTTTAGTATGACACATAAACTATCCATGAATATATTGTTATGTGATTCTTATTTGTTGGGCTATTGATAATAGGAAGATTAGCTTAATTTGTTCCTATAAGGAGAAGTTTATACTCTCACTCTGTATATTACTGATGTTGCCCTATTAAGATGGCAAACTCTAATTTAAGACGGTATCTAGGATAGAGAGGAGTTCATATCTTTTTTCATCTCTCACACAGGTAATCATGGATAGATACTGTGTATAGTGGCTATGGATATCAGATGATCATAAGATTCATATTCAATTATAGATTTATTATTTTATATATATATTGATATAAGATGTGATTAAATCTAAATATTTTGATGACTCAAATTTTTTTTAACAATTGGTATTAGAATATATTAATCACTTTTAATGACTTTATATTCATTTTTGGTAATAAATTGGTCTTGTTTTTAATTAAATCTATTGACTATGAAAATTTAGGACTATTATTCGATATAATGACATGATTATTTAACTTTGAATTGCTTTAAATCATATATACTGACAGCACATAATTTTCAAAATGGAATACTGAAAACACGTAATTTTGAAATTGAAATTGGCCATTGCAATCTATTGTGTAGCGTGATTTTGATACATGATGCTTTAGAAGGGCTTTTATAATGAGTTTTACACAAATCAACTAAAAGTCTCTATTTTTTTCTTTTGGAAAAATATTGAGTCGTGATTCTATCTTACATAGTATTAAAGGAGGGTTTTCTCCCCCAACTCTAAAAAAAACCGTTTTTTGTTCTTCTACCATGTGTTACCCTCCTATTAATCCATTTCCCACCAAATTTTCACTCCGTTTCCTTCACCGCGTTTTGTTTGCTTCTTCACATTGTCTCGATGTGTTTTGTTTGCTTCTTCATATTCCTCCCCTGGACAGTTTATATGTCTTATTATTCTTTCGTTCGAGCCCAATTATTCTTCTTTAAAGCTTAATAACTTCCTTCTAAATTTAAATGCAATTTTGATTCCCCTAAAATATGAATTGCTCAATTTTGGTCCCCTAATTTTATATAATCTATTGTGATTTACTTAAATATTTAATTAAAGCACGTTAGATCTTTCTGTTTATCTTCTGTCTATTAGTTAAAAAGATGCTAATATGAAAATAATTATTTTCACATGGTTTTTTTTATAGGCTATTTGATTCCAATTTGACAGGTCACTTGAATTAAATGAACAGATGCATCTTGTTCTTCACCATTTAAAGCTGCATTTGTTTTAGGATTTGTAGTGAACAAAGTTTGATTGCAATGGAAGATGGGTGGTCGAGTAGAATCAAGCACATAAATGGGAGGCTCTTCACAATCAAAGAAGAAGAAAGCTTAAAAGCTTTGTAAATGTGGCAAGGAGGAAACATCAACCATTCCTTGGACCATTAATAACGTTGGTATGAGGTTTTATAAGTGTTACAATGTGAACCATGGTTGTGACATTTTTATTTGGCATGACCCTAAGCCTTTTGAGAGAGAGAAGAAGGTTGTAAGAGTAGTGTTAAGGAGCATTGGTGTGTGTGTGTGTGTGTGTGTGTGAGAGAGAGAGAGAGAGAGAGAGAGAGAGAGAGAGAGGCTTTGAGTAGTTTCTTTTGTGTGCACTGTGTTGATTTTTTTTTTGTTGGCATTTTTGTTGTTTAAGGCTATTAGATAGGTTTTCTAATATGATGGGGAAGAAGTTAGGATTTTGTTTTGTTGACCTTTTTTGTTGTTTAAGACTATTGTGTTGATGGTTTTTTCTTCTTGTTTTTCTACTTTGTTATGCAATAGAAGTTGGGATATTTTGAAGGATTTTGTTTTGTGCCATCTTGACCATTTTGTAATAGAATGAACCTATGCATTGAAGTTAAGGAAATGAAATTTAACTTTAGTTTTCAAGTGTAGTTTACTAGAATTTGTGAGTTGTAAAAGTTGTTAAATTTCCATTATCTGAAAATTTAACATGTTAATGCAAATATAAAAGGGAGATACAAATACATAGGTCCCGCAACCATGCAAGTGTAATGATAGCAAAACCCCCATTCTTTCATTTTGTCTATTTCTATTGCTATGTAACTTGTAAAACTTTAAGATCAGGCATTTGTCAAAAACATGCTGTATAATAATCAACAAAAAGCTACAGCGGTGCATCTTACTTCAAATTAAACCTAAACTTGCAATTTTGATCAACAAAAAAACATGAACTATAACTTGATTAAAATAAAAAAGGAGCTGCAACTTTGATCAACTAAAATTTGAAATTGCAACCTTAATTAAAGGAAAACAAAATTTAAAAATTCAATGAAATAAAAAAAGATGCAACTTAATCGAGTGAACCAAAGTGCAAATTCATATAAGCTTTCCATTGTTTTTTGGGATCAAAATGTCATAGTCTGAAACACATAATATAAAATAACAAATTTGTATCATTCCCAAAATGCCTATAGTAGTATCTACATTCCCTAAAATACCTAATACAATGTATTATCCCATTCATCACATATTCCTTTTATATTCTTGGGTAGAAATGACTCCCTTGAACCTTAATCTGCTATCCTCTGGGACTACTTGCAATGTTTCTTTTGTGACACACTTTTCCCCTTGCATTGGAATGTTTTGTTTCTTTATTGAGTAGATAACTTTGACTTGGAAGCTCCTTTCTTTCTTGTATTGGGTTTGAGATTTGGTCCCTTGGATGTTGTCTTGGAAGGACTAGAAACTCTAGAAATAGTTGTTAGCTTATTAGTTTTAGCCTTTGATATTGTTGGTTTTGTAACTTGAGCCTCTGATGCTTTTGGCTTGATAGCTTATGATTTGGATGATTGTGATGCTTGAAATAACTTATTGCCTCCCAGCATAATTTCTCTGTTTGCCTTGGTCTTGCCTCTATCGCTTCAAACATTGTGGCTAAATTGATGGCATCTGACACATTTGTGAGCAGAATGGTACCCTTGCAGCTTGTTAGGGTCTTTTGGTCTCTCATTTAGTTTTTTTCTACCTTATCATCTTTGGCATACCAACATATCTTCTTATTTGTGGTGGTTGTAATGGCTTTTTATCAGTCTTAGGCTATAATTTGGTCCATTTGTTGGTATATGATATGCTTATAGCATGCTATATACATTTCCTTGCTGCAAACACATAAACCAATACGTAACATTACAATGCAATATGGAACAGACATTAAATAGATTTAGCACTTACTATACTAATAGAATTTGTGGACGTAATCTTCTGGCTGATGGCTACACCATGCCATTATAGCCATTGAGTGGCAACATGGTATGCCTGTCAATTGTCACATCCTACATAAGTATGTTTTGTCAACTAAGTTAATAACATATCTTTTAGGCTTTTTCTGTATCTCAAACAATGCACTTTATTCATTTCTTGTCCATATTGGTGTCCAGGAATTGCTTTTAGTCTTAATTAATTCTAATATATCTTAAATCTTAAGAAATAATGAACCTTTGTACTACACCTCTCTCTTTTAGTTCTCAATAATCTTGTCAATTAGATATAATCCAATACCTTCAACAAGATATATTTTAGACTTCTCACTATACTTTAAGATTGCTTTATTAAATGCTTTACGCATGATGTTGGCTTGTAAATGACACCTTATGTGGGCAGAGTAAGCAGATCTAGACCATTTCTATAGGTCAAATTCCATCAAGTGTTGATCTACAATAAATGACCATTTGTGCTTTGAAACAAACCCAATGTCATTAATCAACCTTTCTAGAAACCATTCCTATAAGTACCTATTCTCTACCTCAACCACAACAAAAGCTATAGGAAACATCTGATTATTTCCAAATTTTCTTGCAGCTGGTAACAATTGTCCTCCATGAACACTTTTCAAAAAGTAAACATCAACCCCTATCAATGGCCTACAACACTAAACAAATGCCCTTTTACATCCTTCAAAGTAGATATACATCCTTTCAAATCTTGGAGGTAGTGTTAGTATTGGCTTACAAGCATTTATAACAACAGAGCTGACTTTGTTACTCCTAAGTAACTCCTTACCATAGCTTCATAACTTACTATAATGATCTTTTAAAGTTCCTTCAACCAATTCAATTGCCTTTCATTTAGCCCTATATGCATGATACCTTGATAAATGCACTCCCTATTTTTTCTTTGCATCCCTTGGAATTGTCTTATAATTAACATTATGGTCCTTTCTAACCTTGTTAATAAACTTCCTAACAAGTAGTTTGGTCTTGGCTTGTCGATTCTTGAACTGCCTTGGACATAAATGAATGTCAATGAGCTTCCTTACTTGCCACACTTGTCTATGCATGTCAAGGCTTAATCTTAGATAAAAAGGGCATCCTTCTTTACATCTTGCCACTAACCTTTTCTTACCATCTTTATCAATCCACACATGCTTGCTTTTGAAAAGACCATAGTTATGCATAACATTTGTTGTCCAATTTTTGTACCAAAGTCTAGTCCAAGCTTAAATTGTATTAGCTTGCCATTAGTTGGCATCCTAAACCTTGGAAATTTTGCAAATTTGGGCCTCTTCTCATTTTGGTCTACATTTCATTAATCCTTAGAATCATCAAGACTTATATATTCATCTAAGTCACCATTCTCATCTATCCAATCTGTTGCAAAAGTTTGTTTTTTATAGTCATTCGTAGCTGTTTCTTGTTCTGCATTTTGGGTTCCTTCTTGATTTGTATTCTCGATTCCTTCTTGTTCTACATCTGTGTCTGCCATTTCATCCTCATCTAAATCACACCATCCCTAATTCTCATCATAGTCACTTTCTTGAACAATTGCATCTGACTTATCAATTCACTGTCATCCTTAGATACCTCTACTTCAACCTCTTTTTCATTGTTTAGATAAAAATCAACCTCATACTTAACCCCAACATCAAGAAAGTCCCCAGTTCCTTCAACATGAACTTGTCCATCTTCATCTACATTAAGTTGTTCCCCTTTAATAAAAGCATCACCCGTAATGGCATCATATGCAACACTATCAATTACAAGTGTTTCTCCCTCCATGACATTTGGAACATCAATTAAATGATCAACAAAAATATCCATGTATGCATGACCCTTTATAGCTTTAGTCAATTCAAGCACATCCTTATCCGTCTCTAATGGTTTCTTCTAGCAGCCTAACTTTGTCTTGGTACTTTCCACCATAAACACTTGAAAGAGGTGTAACTTAATAATGTGTATCACCTTAGTTGATGAAAACTTATCAGGGTGAAACTTTTTCAATTTTTTCACTTTACCACCTAAATATAAAAGTATAGGATCCTTAATGAAATGCCTCCATGATGAATAGCAACATCAAAATAATCTATCTCTGTTACTATATAGTGAAAATAAAGTAGAATACTTAATCAATTAGTTTGTAATAAACTTCATTAAATGTATAAAATATATATTTTTACAGTCTAAAACAATTAACAACTCTAATACATAAGGAAGTTAAGGATTCCAATGCGCATGCATACAACATAGGCCACACCATACTACTGCCCTACAAATAAAGCAAAAGCACAAAATGACAAAGGAAACAAAGACAACTATCAGTAAAACATTGAGATTCTACAAAAAAAAAAAAAAAATCAACATTAGAGGAAAAATAAAGAAGAATGCTGAGCAATAGTCTTTTAGAAATCTAGAATTAAAACCCCTAGTAAATTTTGTCGACCATTACAAACTAACATTGACAAATAAATAAAATCTCAATGGTTAGCCATATCTAGATGAATATCCAGGAAGGTCCTAGAACTATTGGTCCTAACTCTCGGTCTAACCAAACATTGCGAGATTCCTAGAGGTAGCAGTTGATAGGGGGAGAGGTGTGTCATTGTTCTTCTTCATGAAAATTTCATGTTATAGGCCAAATAGATTTTGGACAAAATAATTTATGAATTAGGATTTTATAGGTTCACTTTGTTTTTTATTTGAACTTGAAAACTGAAATAAAAAAGCCAATTGGAAATTATTATTTCCAGGTTAGCATCTTCATTAATTAATGGATGAAAGATGAATGAAAGAACCTAACTTGCTCAATTAAATATTTAGGGGGATCAAAATAAATTAATTAAAATTAGGGGACTAAAATTAAGTAATTCATATTTTAGGGGGCTAAAATTGCATTTGAGCCTAACTTTTATGTCTGAATAGACTTATTGGTCCCACAAATTGGCATTTATGATTGCTTGCTTTTCTTGTCTTTCAGTATGTGTACTTTGTTTAAGTTTCTTGCATTATTTTCTTCATTTTACTTATTTTATTTTCTCTCATTTTTCTTAGTTTTTGTTTTTAATTTCTCTATTTCTTTCTTTCTCTTTATCTTTTTGCTATGCCGGTGATGCTTTGATCTCTATTTCCACCTAAGAATTTCTTCATTCCTTTGTATGTTATTTTTTCTTTTTTTGTTTGTTCTATGTTTTTTGAAGCATTGTTCTTGCCCAGATCAATTTTTCCTTTTTCTTAATCTACTATGGTGTGGAGTTAAACTAATTTTGGGAGAAGCTTTGATTTTTTGAGCTAAGGAACTATAGGTTTTAGTAGTTTTTTTAGTTCAATTTTTGGAGTTAGTTGATTTGGCATTAGTTGATTTCTCAAAATTCTTCATCTTCATCCCTTGCTAGGTTTAATTTTTGGTAGTTTGTGAGTTCATTTTCTTGGGCATGGTTGATTTGGCATTAGTTGATTTCTCATTTTTCTTCATCTTCATGCCCTGTTTAGTTTGTTGTGATAGTAGAAGGTGCTATTTTGTGATTAATGTTAAATAGACATTTATAATTACCTCAGTAGGGATAACAAAGTTTGATATTTTTTGTGGGGCAATAGTTTGAATTAGGTCTTAGTATTTGGAGCAGTGTTGGCATAATTGGGGTTATTTTTGCCTGATGATATATCGTGTTAGTGGGAACATTTATGTGATAATTATATTATGATGATAACAAGTTGTGTTTTTGTAAACCCACTTATAAGTAGGCTTTTACCATTTAGTGCACAATCAGCCTAAATGGGATTGGTTCAACCTTGTGATGACTTGGATTAGTAGGAGTGTATATGTGTGTGTGTATAGTCACATCTCAATATCTAGGGGTGCGATTGACACAAATCACCTGGTGGTAATTTGTGAACCTATGAGCATATTCTCCTTAAAAATCCTTTTAGTTTTTGAAATTGTGAAAATAGATATGGAAACATGATTCTTGACACCTTTTTAAATAAAATCTATGATATGCATAATTTACTGAAATGTTTTTGAATAAATAAAATTTGATAATTAAATAAAATATTTTACTAAAAATTATTTCATAATTGGGGACCAATGTCTAACTGGATAGACACTAATCGCTAGAAATACATCAAGGGGACCATATACTTGATTTTATACACATGTATTCTTATAGTATCTCCTAATTAAGATAACCTCTTCCTATTCATTAACCTAAAAAATATTAATGAATGGAATAAATACAACTACTTAATAAGCAGAAAAGCTAACCCATCTTTAGGTTGAAATTTCCTTTTGGTCGTACATGTAAACATAGACACACATACACACATATAAATATATGAAAAACATAATTTGATATATTTTGAAAATATATTCACAAATATCTCCAATACTTTCATATTTAATCTAATACTTATTATCTATTCTTAATCATTTTGAATATATCTTTGCATCATAAGTATACCAGAAACAGATGATAACATACTTTACTAAGTCATATCTCATGACCATTTAAGGTTTTCTTTCTTAATTATATTGAAAATGGGAATATTGAAAGAGCGATGTTTTCTTACTCTTATCTTACCCCATGGGATCGTTCTAATCTTGCTATGCCTTAATGCACCATATCCCATGACCCCCTGTATCATGGTGATAATTTGTCTCACAACCCCCTATCATATATGAGATCATCTGTCCTATAACCTTTTATTGTTTGGGAGATTGCACACATCTCTTAGTGCATGTAGGTCATCCAATATCCATTGTCAATTTACAAACACATACATCTCTTTATCTTTCTTTTCTTTCCATCATTTACTTGTACATTCTTATCTATCCCTTGACTAACATGCATCTAACATGAAAGTATCCTTGAATTATTTCTATCCTTCATGTCACGCACTATATGATTATGTAATAAAACTATTTATGGAATGTAATTCTTAAAATGAATCATTTATTTGTTAATGAACACAATGAATTTATAACATAAAATAATGTTTAATTGATTAAACTAATGCAATGGTAAAAGAAATAAATAATGGTACAAAATATTTATTTCATAAATTTTGAAGAACTAGGAATATGAACAAATTCTATAAAATATTTCAAAAGGCATTCATCAAGTAAATCAATTTAAAAAAAAATTTAAGAAAACATAACTTTAAAACATAAAACTAAATTGTAAAACAATCTTTGAAAAGTATTGAATTCTTAACATTCATGTTCATGTATACATAACTTGGGATTACTAGATTAATCCATGACTTGAACCATTACTACCTTTCCATACTATAGCCCATTTCATACATACATTTAATTAAGCATTTCCACATTCATATAGGAAAACAATTCCTAAGTCTATTATGTATCTATAGCTCCTATATATATTCTAGTCTAAGCTTGATTACATCAATTATTACTTTTCAAGTTTATTCCTGGTCTAATCCATATTCTCTTGACCTATACTGATCTTATAACTAATTATCATTTTCAACTACATTATATTTAGAGATAATTCTAGTAGATTATATGCCATGATCATATTCCAAAATACTAACATACAAAATACATTTAGGGTGATTTTTAAAAATATCACTTTCATATGAAAAAGGAACCAGAAGGGTAGAATTTGATTGACCTTATCATATGGAAATTCCTAAAACATGCAAACCAAAGGTCTATCTCCGATATAATTCTGGCCTCTGGTCTAAGCCTAGATACATTTTTGTAATCATCATAGTCTAAAACACTTTACTAATTAAAAATCTAATAAAACTCAAAGATGAGATAAAAGAGAATCAAATTTACTTTTAATTCGATCATTTTACCATAGACTTATGTTTTTTGATTGGAGATTGCATTAGGACTCTTTTCTGACAACGTTTTAGCTCTAGACAATGTCCAATTCACTAGGATTTTGAAACCTCAAATTTTATTTGTTAAGTTTTGTTTAACCTAATACTGACCAATCAACTTCCCTTTAAGATCCTATCGACTGGTCAATCCACCCTCGGGGATTGTGCTTGTTGTTAACTGGTCACCCTTCTTGACTCGTGTTCGAATCCAGTCAACTTAACCATAAGGGGATACTATAAATTCTCCCCCTTATGATAATTTGTCCTCAAATTGTCCCTTGTGAGAATTTAGGTTATTGGGGTTTGTTTCTATGTTATCCTAACAGTTTGGTTTGTCTCTACACTATCAATCTTTACTTCATGTTGGCAACTATTTTCTTATATCTTATTTCCTTATCACTAGTCAATCCTTATTTTTGTCCTTATTCATATCCTTATCATCAATCCAACTTGATTTCACTTTTTATATTATAGTGTTTCATCGTGCTTCCATTGTGCTACTTTGACTTTATCCTAACCACTATGGTATCTATTGTCTTCCTTGACTCTTGTCATTCCATTCTAATTTGTTTATGTTGTATCTTAGTTAACACTTCATTAGTTATACGACGGTGTCCTTCATATTCCTTATATCTTTAAGTTTGATCTCTTGTTCTTATTCTTATGCACTTCATATTATCGTGAATCTTATTTTCTTCTTTATAATACATATTAGCTATACTAGTTGCTTTTTCATACACACATAAAACTACATTCATAACAAATCATATATTTTCAATCTTAAGTTACTTTCATCTTCTTACATGCACATACACATATCACAACTATAACATTCATAAAGCAAACATAGGAACCTTTTAGAATATTTACATTAGTTGGGTTATACCATGCCTCATGCAAATCTTAAATAGTAGTTATGCAATCAATCATATCACGTTATTCATATCATTTCATATCTTGTCTTATTCTTTTCTTAATTTTTCATCATAATGCCTTTTATTCCACTTTTTTTTGGAATTTCTTTATTATATAAACCTTATCATTTAATTTAAACATAATTAATTCACATAATTGTGAAAAAAAACTCTTCACTAATGCATAAACTCAAAACTCAATTCTAAACATCACCCTGGAGTGACATTATCTGCATCAAAACAATTAATTGAATGGAAACAATTCAAATGATTTCCTAAGTGTAAAATAAACATGAATCATGAATCAATTTTTTTTTCTAACTTAAATCTTGTTTAGATGCAAAACCATTGCATCTTTGATGCCTTGTAAGCTTTCCTCAAAGTAGTTCATCTATTGTTCTATTCTCACATTTGAGGCTTGAATCCTTTGATCCATGGCCCCAAGTCCTTGTTCCATCATTCCTATTTGTGTTGACATAGCTCTAAAGAAGTCTCGGTGACAATTCATTCTCTTTATGGCATGCTCCTTCAAGCTTTTACCTGATGAGCTCTAAATATGGGATTCCTTCTTTGCCCACTTTTAGTATTACTTCGTGATTTGCTTGTTTCTTCTGTTTGTTGTTTATCTCACATTCTGGTTTTCGAATCCCATTGACCTCTAACCATTCTATAACCTAACTGGAAAAGCATATTCACGAAGATAGGTTTTAGATGTCACCCCTCAAAGTTTTTCCAATTTACATACAAAATGAGATAAAATGCTCATAATGACTAATCCATACAATTAAGATTTTAAGCCCCTTATTATGTCACGACCATCATATACTTCATGATAGTTTGTGGTAAGTTACATCTCTTTCCATCCTGTTGTGAAGTTATTAGATTCTAGTCTACATAAATGACTTCGGTCCTTTGGATTGGAAGATTGGTTGACTATTCTCTAAGGTTGGCATAGAAATATCTCATGATCTTAACATAAAAAGAGGAAGGATAACTCATAAACTTCAACCACAATTATGACTCTAAGGGCTGAAGGACTCCTTATCACTTAAACTTATTATAATTTCCTAGGCATATGCAATAGGGTGGATGTCCCATCTTAGTCCCTATTTCATATTCGTATCGATATGCTATGTTAACATCTAAAGACAAGTCTGTGTCATAAAGTGTTTCTGGTCTTTCTTCCATAATTTTGAAAGATTGGGCTTGATGAAAGAGAGTGAGAAGGTCTGGGACAAATGAGAAAAGAGCGAGTGAATACCTATTTATAAGCTTAATTTGTGCAACCGATCATATGGAAATTTCTTAAACATGCAACATATAGGTCTATCTCTAATGTACTTATGGCATTTGGTCTAGACTTAAATGCATTGTTATAATCATCTTGGTCTAAAATAATTTACTAATTAAAAATTTAATAATCTACCTTAGATTTATGTTTTTTGATCGGAGACTTTGCTAAGACTTTTTCCTGATAAAGTTTCATCTCTAGTCATTGCCCAACTACACTAGGATTCTAAAAGCTTAAATTTTGTCTGTTGAGTTTTGTCTGACCTAACATTGATAAGCTAGTTGCCCTTTAAGATTCAATCAATGGGTTAATCCACCCTTTAGGGCTATGCTTGTGGACAATTAGTCACCCTCCTGAGCCCGTGTTTGAATCCAATAACATTAACCATATGTGATATTACAAATATATATAGGGTCATTGTGCGTACATAATTATGTTAATATGAATTAATGATGTTGTGTTGTCTTAAGACTTATATATATTATTGATGTTGTCATAGTAATGTTTTAATGCCATATGTTGTTGTTTAGTGCATAATTATAATGAAATCTATGGCATATTGCTTAGTTATAGCGTGGAGACATTTTGACCAAGTCTCAATTTTATTATACAGAGATATATTGTAAAGTCTTAGTAATGCATCATAGGTAGATGCAAGGACAATTTAGGTGAGATTTACATCTAATTACATTTATTATTCTATATTTCTCTATTCTCCACATCCATTTTACAATTGGCCAAAGAGGTGTAGGTATTAGTATGTGTGATATCAGTGCCCTTATCAGATATGATTGTCCATAAGGTGTATGATCTTGTTGTTAATTGGTGGCTTTATAGTGCCAAATCATTATTTGACATTCATTATCATTGTCATAATCTATGATATTATTTTTCTTGACCTATGTTGTCCAAGTGGGAGATTATCGGAATAATATTATGGACTAGCATAATTGGTTAATTTATTGTAAGTTAGATTACTAAATGTCAAATAATATTGTTTGTCTATCAGCCTCAATATATGATCATATTATTATTAGGTTCTAGTGTAACACTTAAACTATCCATAGATTTATTATTATATGGGCTTTGTTTGTTAGACTACTGATGATGGAAAGGCTAGCTCAATCTGTTTCATAACAGTTAAGACTGACAAAGATAATAATAAACTATTTGAGTTTATAGAACTAGTGATTCTAGGTCAAACTACAAAGATTAGTGATTAATTTCTATGTATTGAAAGTATAAAATAGGGGGTTTATGATTATCCATTTAGAAACTTAAGCATAAGTAAACAAAAGCAAAGAAAAAAGAAATTTAATGGAGAAAAGTTTAAATCTAAGGGACTCTTTCAATCAATTTTGTGATTAATCATTGATACAAATATTTCACTCTTTAACCACTTAGCCAAGAATCTAATTAAGTCCAGCACTTAATTAATTCTTACTAATTTCTCCTTAAATTGGCCAACCAAGTCTATCACCCAATTAACCTTTATTACTGAAGCCTGTCACCTCAATCAATTCATCAATAACATTAAGATTTGAAAATACTAAGATTAATTAATCAATTTACCCTAGCAACAAACCAATCAATTACCCTTAATTCTCTAGGATAATTGACTTACTCTAATAGCAAATCAAAAACCCTATTGTTACCCAATCCAAACACCTATAAACAACAACATTGCTTATAGAAATTCAGCTTGTAATAAATCATAATAAACAATTAATTAACTGACCATCTTAATCAATCATCCAAAGTAATAATTGGCATTAAAATAGAAAATCAAGAGAATTAAATTGGGAACCAATTAACAATAGAAGTAAGTCTTATAATCAACAAGAGAATTGATATAGAATATCCCTTAGATTGAAATAGGAATTTAGCTACATATAAATGTAAATATAAAAGCAAAAATCAAAGAGAAGAGAATGCCTGAAAGAGGCTAGTGTTCATTACTTAGTAGAGTTCTCCTTTTCACAAAAGTAGAGAAAAACGAAATTAATGAAACAATGAATTAAAATTAGGCTCAATTCAGCTTTTACATGAGCTCATTGCACTAATTCTACTTAGGCTATTGATTAGGGTTAGAAGAAGGCATAATTGGAAGTAGGGCTTTTCATATGAATTTTACGTCTATCACTTATCTTTTCAATGGCTTTAACCTTGCTTAAAATCAATTCCTAGCTCAATTTTTTGGGCCAAAAACTTAGAAAATCTTTTAGAGTGCCAAAAACTTAGAAAATCTTTTAGAGTACTCCAACCCTATAATAGAATTTAACACTTAAGTCTACAGTGTTGTAACGTAATGAAAAATGTGTATTTTGAACTTAAACCCTCATGAAAGTTGTGGGGATTGATCTTAACTATCCTATAGGCTTATTTTTGCATTGAAATGATCGATAAAGCTCCAATTATAATGAAAATACCAAAATTGGCTCTAGGTCATTGGACAACACTTTATTTCAGTTTTTAGGCTTTATTTGACCTCCAAAACAATTGAACTAGGCCATGGACTTTAATGACATTTTTAGAACTTTCTTTTTACTTTTTGAAGACATAAGAATCACCCATAATCAAAACTCAGAACTTAAGATACACCTAAAAACCTAAAATAGCGCGAAATTACTGAATTAATTCAATAAAGCTCAAACACTAACCAAACCATAAAACTAATTAAAAGTATCCAATTAAGCACATAAACATGACAAAAGACTAAGTGTAGAAGGGAAATAAAATATGCATAAATTATGTTTATCATTATTCTTATAAGAAAAGGTCCCTACTCTCACCTTACATGTTATTGTTGTTACTCCATTAAAACGACGGACTCTAACCTAATGATAACATTTAAGGTATAGAGGAGTCCATCTCTTTTTTCTTCTCTTTCATAGATAATCATAGATAAAGATCATGTATAATGACTATGGATATCAAATTATCATCAAGTCATGTTCAATTGCATATTTATTATTTTACACATATACATGTTGTAGGGTGTGATTAGATTTGAATATTTTGGTGGCTCAAATTATTTTCAATAGAGAAGAGATCCACTATAATCAAGATTATAGGATAATATGTGTGAAGACTCTTAACCATAACCCTACAACTTTGTAACCACTATCTCTAAATCTCTCTCAAATCTCCATGAAGATTCCTACATAATCTCAATAAGCATTCACAACATTATCTTTCTTATGCCTCAGATTCATGTCTAACACAAATATTATGGAACTTAAGATAATGCAAATTCAATTAGACTTGGTCACAAATTATTTAATTGAAATATTTGAAAGGTCGAAATTCAATTAAAAATGTAGTAAAATTGTAGAAAACATGTAAAAAAATTAATAATAAATATAATGTAGACTTATCTTTAATTCAATCTACTCCAATGCCTCATGTTATTTTCATAAAAATATATATAGGAAATTTATGAATTTTAAAACAAAGCATTGATTATTGGTGTCACGGTCCAAAATGAACAATCATTAGACTCTGGCTGATTGATTGGCCCAAGTGTAGCAGATCATCAAAATATACTAATTGTCATGGTTGACTGACTGGGCTAGGACATGACTAGTCTACCAGCTTAGTAGACAAGCCAATTGACTTAGATTTGTAACTAGCAGACCATCTAAAGGACTTAGTCGAATGACTAGTCCATATAATTGTAGGTAGGCACATGCACTGCAATAGTTAAGTAATTTAAAAAGAAATGGCCCAAGGCCATAGTCGATCCATTGATCCACGACATTGCAAGTGAGACTGAGTTCTCACAACATACTAAATCACTCAGGGGCAATGACCCTAAGACACCTAATGCCACGGTTGACTGGCAAGGCTCCAAGTCAGTAACAAGCTTATTAACCTAGCCTAAACATGGTAGTTAGTTCCACATAATTAAATAAGCTTTCAACAATCCACAATAATCTATGCACCTAGGACCACGCACGAATAGCATAACTATATCTCTTAACTACGCAAATGCAATTCATTCTCACTGTTTACACTAAAATTTTACTTTTATGACTAATTTAAACGTTGGAGTGTACTCGACAGATCATTTTCTTTGTGCTTATATATGAAGAATCAAATAAATACATTTCAACTAATATAGCTTGTTGTCATTGTGTTTGCAACTAAATAGCAAATACATTACAAGCATAGATGGTCGGTTTTTGACCCACGGTAACCAAAATAATGGACCACTACAACTATTTTTATAAGATAAGCCGACCATCTATTCTTAAATGTAATTTTGATGCGATATTTGAACTCTTAGCAGATTTTTTAATTATATAACTATCCCCTTGCTTTGGACGGGACAATACAAAGTTAAATTATTATTAGTAATGATTTTTTTTAGAATATTATATACAATATGTAATGTTTACGTATTTTTTAAAAATTTTCCAAGTTTTATCTACATTCTTTTTTTACTTTATCTACGTATAAGTGAGTTATAAATTTTAGATGATATATTTCTTATATATTGATATCTAAAAAATATACTTATGATAGATTT
>JANHAO010009419.1:0-18391 GCA_026873985.1 Saraca asoca
TCAATGATTGCATGAACACTTAGTAATCAATGAAGAATTAATCTTAAGTTTAATAAACCTTTTTGGACTGGTTCTGTCTAGCATTTTGTTACTACTCCCATTTTATTATTTTTCTATGATTTTACTATTGCAAACCAACTTTCTCCCCCATTATCCATCTCTTAATTTGATTGTTAACATTAGGAGATCTAAGGGCTCGACCCAAGCTGCCTTATGCTACAAAAAGAATAGGGTGATTTGGTTTATAAAAATTACAATTTTGTTGGATTCGACATTCCGATCACACCGCCTATCATTGTTGAGCACGAGCACGTTTGTTAGCAGTAGATTGATTGTATATTGATATTGATTAGTTTATGTGTTATTATGATTTTATTAAGATTATATAATGGTACTTGTGATAAAAGTTTAATTGTTTTTAGTAATAGGTTGTCTTCAAAGTAAGTGATTTATTTACTAGGTTTCATTGAAACTCATAATGTTTTCTTTAAATAAAAATGTTTTAGGATGCAAATTGTTCGGTATCTCAAAGGCCACCTTGGCTAAGAAGTATGACATAGTACTTGGAGGAACAATTGGCCATAAGCAGTTTCATGTATACATGCATTGAGTCATTTTGTTTTTATTTGTTGTAATGTTTATCAAAAATTGAGAAAAGTTTTGATATCAAGAAACAGGTTATACAGGTAGAATTCTACTAAAATTTGTTAAAAGCTTTTCTATTAGTGAATCAAAATCACAAGCATTTTGGAAAAAAAATTATTTGTATTCTTTTTGAAGTTTAACAGGTAATATGCATTGAGAAAGTAAGTATAAAGCTTGTAGATGGATGCCGCTAGGTGTCTACCTACATCAGTTACGTTCCAAAATTTGCAGCATAATAGTGTTAGTATCAAAGCATCGTCTAAAGTCTAGGTGCATGAGACTTCTACTACCAAAATGGAAGAAGACATACCAAGTCCATGTTAGTGTGTCCAAAAACATGGAGCATGGGTGATGATATGTTGATGCCTACTCCAATACATGCCATCAATTTTAGTGGATCTTGATTTGTTGATTACCATGTAATAGTATTATTTAGCCTGGTCTTATGCTTCTATTTATAGAAAATATCTCACCACGGACTAATATCCATTGCTTTTGAAGATGTCTAAAATGGAAACATTTGATAGGGTCTCGTAGTAACCTTTACCTTCATAGATTATAAAAGAGGGTTATTAGGAGAGTTCAGCTTCATCAAGCCTAAATTGCATGATATCTTCTAATATGCCACTGTAAGTTGTCTAAATGTTTCATGTACAATAATGATAATGATAATATTATTCAAAGTTGTTTGATATGTATGTTTATACACATTTGTGTTCCTAATATATATTATCTATTCATATGACTAGAAAAGAGCCTCTAAATGATACTTAAGATTGATTTGCTTTGGAAGATTATACATTTAGGAATGAAACTATGCATTCATTGGATCCATATAATTTTTAATAGGATGAATAGGATATGGTTTATAAGAAGGGTTCCAAATATATTATGGAGTTACTGAACTAGGAAAAAGTGTAGTAATAAGTAATGGTGATATAGGTATGCTATCATAATTGTGACTTGTGTACTATACAATAAGTGACCTATATCTTTCCTCTCTACCTCAACATTGAGATCGTGCAAAATTTGAGGACAAATTCTTTTGAGGGGAGAATTTGTTATGTTCCAAAATCTCTATTGAGAATCCTTCATAATGTTAGTATGTACTACTCACGTTTTTCCTAATAAATTATCTAAGTTTTTAAATATCAAAGGGATTATTTGATTTACCGTGCAATAAAATGAAAATTTTATTATTTCCAAGTCCTAGTAAATGGACCTTAGAAGTAAGTGATACTACTTTCGGGGTAATTCTTAAGTTTTGAAATTTATTTAATGAAATGTAAATAAATTAGAGATTCATTAAAAATTGTTTTGACTAGTAAATTATTTCTTATTGATGATTGTTTGTATGTTTTATTTTAAATACTACATAAATGATGACAAGATTTGTAACTTGAGTTTTATCAAGTTTTTTTCATTTTTAATAAGTTAGAAAGAAATGATATATGTTCATTGTATTTTATTGTGTTAAATGGAGATTTAATTAAAGGTATATCCAAATGATTTTTACTTACTAAGTATTTATAGTTATTGTAAACATTTAAAATTTCCTACTTCAAATAAAAACAAAGTTGCTTTGGAGTAAACTATGTATTTACTTAGTGTTTTATTAACTTTAAAATAATATATATATATAGGGCTAAAGGGGAATTTTTCTTTATTTTTCTCCACTTCCCCAAAAAAAATCTCTAGTTGCCTCCTTTCTTCTTCTTCTTCTTCTTCTTCTTTGCAAACCAACCCTAGTAATAACTTTCGAGGGCAACTACAACAATTTCTGATGCCATCCATCATCAGCCATTAGGTCATTGACAATTGAGCCATGGTGGAAATCAATAAGTAGCTAGTTGAAGCTAGAAATTTCATCTACAACTGGGTGAAATAGTTACTATCTTATTTTTGCAACAACTTGGTTTAGTGATTCTACATTATTGGAGCTTGTCGTTCCTTTCTTAGAGGTGGGTAAGTGTATTTGCATCTCCAATTTGACCTTTCTTCATAGTTTTCTTAGTGAATCGAGATGATACCCATAAAACCCTAGCCTCCATTTTTCTAATATATAGGAAATGCTTATATGTGTTTTTAGCTATCCTTAGTGAATTGAAGGAAGATTTTAAGTGGTGTGGATGATTCTCCCTCTTGGAAGGATCTTTTCTATCCAAAGAATTTTTCTATGGTGAGTAGATCACTCACTCTCCTTATATTTGTAAGATGCTTATTTTCCCTATGATTCAATGTTGGCTGAGTTGATATTAGCTGATGTTTTGTCTTATCAAAGTTATTTGATGAAAATATTAGAATGATAGCATATGTGTAGTTATGTATGTAATAGAAAGGTGTGATTAACTAGAACCAAAGTGTGAAAGTGTGAGATTGCATAGATATATGAATATGGTAATATATATATATATATAACTATTGACGTCGGATTTTGGTAATGGTTCAAACTCTGGCCAACAGGGGGATTCTTCAGGATCTTTGACCTTAGGCTAGTTCAAATATGATAAATCAATAAAATACACAAAGAAGAAGGGAAGAATAGGGAAAGAGACATAGGATTTTTAATGTGGTTCAGCCAAATCCGAATATCACTGGACCCTACGTTCATGGTAGTATGTTATTGTGATGGTGTTTTTACAAAGTTATAACAGTCAGGTTCTTCTCTCTCAATTTTGGCAGAGTTTCTACCTGTATTGTCCGATCCTCATCTGCAAAAGGCTCCTTCCTCATATTTATAGAGGAAAGGAGGTTACAATAGTAATTTCATGTGCAACAAATCTATTACATCAATATTTAATGTATAAGACAGAATATACAGACAAAATCTCCTTTTTTAGCTATTGTAGATCGTCTTCTGCAGGTGGGCCCTATTTGTCCATTGGGGCAAAGTATGACTTGGACTTCTATCTGGTGAGCTCTCAGGTAGCTGATCACACTTTATTAGCTAGGTCGTTTAGCTTATGGTCGTGCCCGTTCTTCAGAATGGAGAGGTCAAGCTAGCTTTCTTGCACACAAAATCGGGTTGATGAGGTCTCTTCACGATGCGACCTAGTGATGAGGCGATCTAGATGCTCTTCAAGCTAGCCCTTTTGTCACTCTTAGGCTACTCACAGGTCTGTTCAAGTTGAACTGATTTTCATATATAATAATAACTGAACTGAGAATTGGAATTGCCTAAGTTGTCTAATTGAAGGAATGTGATTATAGAGTTTTGGGTTAATGGAAGTGAGGATGTTGCATATGGAATTGTTTTAAGCGAATTAGCTAAGTGTCCAAAATTGAGTAGGGTTAAGATATGCTTGCATTATGGTGTTTTATGGTTGATATGATTGAAGTTGTTGAATAGCATATATGGAAATGGTGTCATATGGGCACACTTATAGTAGTTGAAATCAAACTTCAAAAGAAGAAGACCAACTATTGTGTGTAAAATCGGACATACGATCATGATCGAGAGACTAGAATCTAAAATTTGTGTAGAATTGTGATTAGAATCACAAGAGTCAAATATGAATGCACCAATTCAACTTGAGAAGCTTTTGTTCAAAATACAAGTTTGCTCTCCTAAAGTTGAAAACCTTTGGGAAATCCAAAATTGCATGCAATTAGAATCACAATTAAAATCGAAAATAGGGTTAGGAAGGGTCACTTCAAATCGCACAGAACTAATTCAATTTTTGGTTTGAATCATAAGGCATGAATGCTTATTCTGTTCCTATGAACATGACCTTAAAAATAGTGCTTAAAGGGTGATTCAAATCGTGAGCCCTGGGGATGAAAAATATGTTAGAATATTTTTGATATATTATAAGTTAATGAGTTGTTGCCTATACTTTTTTTCTCTATAGTTGTATGGATTGTATGATTGGGTTTATGAACTCAATTATTTATTAGTTCACTTGAGCCATGATGTTTTCTTTGTTGTGTTATTGTAAATGGTACATGTTAGGTTAGTGATTCTATAATAGGATGACTAAGCAGTAGATTGTTATTATTATTTTGATTGATTTGTAAATTGGAAATGATTGAATGACTAAATGATTGATTTATAGAATATTATCATTGTATTGAATGTGTTGTGAATTAAGTGATTAAGTTTGTGAATTATTTGATATGGTTCCTCAAAAGATTCTTCAAGAAACTAACAAATGTAAATTAAAATTGTGAGTGGCCTCTTGAATGAGGAAATGATTGTTTATGTTTTGAGTTGGCTAGATGATTGAATGTGGAAATGATCATTTGAACTAATTTAATGAATGTATCTTGATAATTTTTATGTGAATTAGAAATTTGATTCATGGAACAAGTTCTTTAAGGAACTTCCAAAAGTATTTTCAATATATATATATATATATTTATACTAACTTGGCCATAAAATTGGTGGAGAGATGAGGGGGAGTTATAATTGTTGCAGTGATAAGGCGAACAGAACACTGATATTGAATTATGAATTGTGTAGTAAATTGCCTAATGAAACTTGCACATAGATCTAACTCTCAGTTCATTTATATGCCTTCAATTGATTGAATTGAAAGTGTTTGACTTGAATGCCTTATATGAAGAGAATGTACTGATTTGATCAAAATGTCTTTGTTGGATTGAAAAATACCACCTAAGATTCATATCAAAATTGTTTTCAAATGAAATAGTATGTATAAAAGTAAGTTGATTTGAGTTTAGTAAATGTTTACTTTTGTTTGAATTCATATAATTCTCATTGGATTGGTTTACTCTAGTTAGTGTTTCTTTGTTTCCTAGTTGTAGATTGGCTAATTGATTAATAGATGTTCATATTCATAAGTCATTGAAGTGACGAGACCTGCATGGTGTCCTAGAATGATAAATGATTGAGTGTGAATTGTGAATTGAAATTGAATGGTATGTGATCAAAGTAGTTGCATGTTACTAAATGTTAGGTAAACAAGGTTAATTTCTATCACCATTTATTGTCCTCAAGTAGGAAATGATTGGAATTGTGTATGACACTATCCCTATCTTTGAAATATTAAATGGTTTTAGAGTTGTTAATACTAAATTGCCATAGTTTTGGGATAATAGAATAATTGTTGGAGTGTTAGATCCTAAGCAAAACAATTATAGGATGCCCTTATACGTAGGAGATTGATCCAAAGTCATTTTTGCTAATTGGTTAAAGTTACAAGGTAATAAATTCCTTATATGTTTAGTACCTACCTTAAGTTTTAGATGTTAACTGAATTTACCAAAATGAGAGTTTTTTTAGATTATGGTATCAACCTACTGGTAAGTATGTTGCCCAACCTGATAGTCTAGTCGTGAATAAAAAATCATGGGTAGATTATGTATTGAAAGAATCTTAATGAAACTTGTAGTAACCTTTCAAATATTGAGATTGGCATCCAAAAGATGTATGATAAGATATGTGAATGGGAAATTGTACATTTAATTAGAAGTAGAAAAGAGTAAAAGTGACAATATAAAAACTTGGAGATAGAAATTTGTAGTAAGAAAGTGGCCTAATTACTAGTGAAGTTTAGCTTATATGAATAGTTTAATTATTAAAAAAATGTTTGGAATCCATTGGTATGGCTCACTTGAAATGACTAGGTGTGACTTTTATAAGTGTTATGTGTATTTTTTGGACCATACAAATGGGCTAGTAAAAGCCCAATGGAGAGACTCAGTTGATAAGGGTTCAACTTATCTAGGATTGAGGCCACTAGACCTAGACATTAGGTCGCTAAGTATGAGCTAACATCACTGGTCAACATGAGTCAAAGAAATAACCTCAAGTCATCAGGGACAAGGCCCAACCCACAGCTTGAAGCATGCTTTCTCAATGATCAAACTAGGAATATCCCTTCAGTTTCCTATTTTAATGGGAATCTGTTATAACCATCAATCCTTATCTATTATGTAATCCTAATCAAGTCATGATACTTATCAATTATTGAATTACATTCAAACTGTAACACCCCAATTATTATAAATAGGGGTTAAAACCATTATACAAGATAAGGAAGCCATAGATGTAGTTGCTTAGCCAATAACACAGAATACGGTTGCTGAGCCAAGAATACAGAGAAATAAAATAACTGTGGATGTAAGGGTTGATTGAATTTAGCTAAACCACAATAAAAAAACTCCCAGTGTTCTCCCTATCCTTCCTCTCTTTTCTTCTCTATCTTCTTGCATTCAATCTGTAGTTTAGGGTTCAGGACTTAAGTTGATCAGATTTTACCATCAACATTTTGGTGCTAGAGGAAGGGCCTTAAACTTCATTCCCCTTGACTTTTTTCCATGGTTAGAGGAAGAACCACCAGGAGTTCAGATGTTGCAATTGACCAACCTAATGTTCATATCGAACAATAGAAGGATCCAGTCCTTCTCACGACTGGCACTTCCATTGTCCCAACCAAAAGTATTGCTGCCAACATGCCCCCAGTGGCCTCACACTAACCTAATATTATTGGTGGAATACAAGCATGGCATCAATGTCATGAGGCGTTGGGGAAAATAGTAGAAGATTTGGTTGAAATGGTTAGGACATTGACTCAAGCACAAGCCCAGTGCTCATAAGAGCAGGTTGGGGCCTTGCACAAAAAAAAGCTCTCCAATGGACACAAGAAGAAGCTCAGGAAGAGAGACTAACCAGAGAAGTACCTCTACACACCCATTCAACTCACTCTACCAACTTACAGTCAAGGTCAAAGGTCCATCGAGCTCATGAGGAGAATGAAGGAGAGCATCAGAGATATAGGGGTTCGTGTCGAGCTAAAGGCTCAAACAGGACCAATCAGAGACATTTCTTAAATCAAAGTTCATTAGGTCATGAGCAGAGGAAGCACAACATCGAATCAACACTAACATGACAAAAAGAGGAGCCAACCATCTTCTAAACGTCAGTCTCAGGCGTAGGACCATATGGTAGAGGAGTTACTGCAGAGGGTAGAGCAGTTAGAACAATGCTCTCAAGCTTGGGATAGCCAAGACCAGTACGAGGAGAGGATCCCATTCACCAGAGAAATAGAGGCACAACCTCTCCCATATAAATTTAAAATCCCCATGATCTTGCAATACAATGGGGATAGTGATCCATACGACCACATGGATGTATTCAATGTGCAGATAGATCTCCAGACAACCAATCCCTTAGTTAAATGTCGTGTCTTTTCAGCCACTCTAGGAGACATACCTCGAACATGGTTCAAGATTCTCAAAGCTTGTAGCATTGACAATTAGGAAGAGTACTATAGAAGATTCATCAACCTATACAAAGCACTAAGAAGGAAGCTCGCACCATCCGTGGGAGAACGAATCACTGAAAAACTACATCACCCAGTTTAGGTATGAGGTAAGCAACATAGAGAACCTCTCAGATGAGAGCATCTTAATAGCAATCTTAGAGGGACTCCGCTAAGATTGAAAGCTATATGAGAGTATATACAAATCTCTAGTGAGGGACCTAGGTGAATTTTATAAATGAGTTGCCAAAGAGATCAGGTGGGAGGAGACCTTTGGCCCGAAGAAGTCTGATCATAAGGACAAGATGAACAGCTCTAATCAGAATAAAGAGAGGAGCAATGACAAAAATAGCAAGGACAGTACTAGTAACTAGCTTGCAAAAAAGGCCAAGACTGAGTGACCTCAACATTAAAGTTACCATAACAACTATAGTGTCCTATTAGATACCCTAGATAGGATCTTTCTAATAGACAAAGATAGAGAAGACTTCGGGACCCAAACCCCTAAAAACTCCCAACAGGTTTAGGAACAGAGATAAGTTTTGTGCCCATCACAAGGATGTCAGGCATAATACTTTAGAATGCTGGGCACCCAAGGATACGATTGAGGATCTGATCAAGAGAGGTCACTTGAGAGACTATGTGATGCAACCTGTAGGATAGCAAACTCAATAGCCTTAGCAACTATGATAACAATGGCTCCAATGCTCCTAATTCTCAAAGTATTACACAAGAAGGTCCAAGCCAGAAGGGCCCACACATCATCAAGGAAGACTTGGGAAATAAAGCTTATCATTTGTCAAATTTAAATGGAACTAAAGTCCTAAAAGCTTGGCATGCCAAATATCTGCACTTATACTTTTAATAAATTTCAGCCTGCCCCCCTTTTGTGATATTATTCCCTTATATATTTACATCTGTGTTTGCTAAATTTTTGAACAAATTTTCAATAGAATTCAAATTTGAAAGCAAGCTAAAACCCGATAGTGAGCTCTCGCCCCACAAAATCCATTGCTAGCTGAGGCTCTAAGCTAACTAGGGCACTAAGGCACTAAAATAAATCATTGCCAGTTGAGGCTCTAAGCCAGCTAAGGCATAAGGAACTAAAATAAACTCATTGCTAGCTAAGGCTCTAAGCCAATTGAGGTGTTATGGCATAAAATCCATTGCCAATTGAGGCACTATTGTGCTAAAATCCACTATCAGCTGAGGCTCTAAGTCAATTGAGGTACTATGGCACTAAAATCCATTGCCAATTGAGGCTCTAAGCTAACTAAAGAGCTATAGCACTAAAATCCATTGCCAATTGAGGCTCCAAGCCAGTTGAGGCATGAAGCACTAAAATAAATTCATTGCAAGTTAAGACTCCAAGCCAGCTGAGGTGTTAATGCACTAAAATAAATTCATTGCCAGTTGAGGTGCTATGGCGCTAAAATCCATTGCCAACTAAGGCTCTAAACTAGCTGAGGCACTATGGCACTAAAATCCATTGTCAGTTGAGGCTTTAAGCCAGTTAAGGTGCTAAAATAAATTCATTACCAGCTGAGGCTTTAAGCCAGCTAAAGTGCTAAGGTGCTAAAAGAAATTCGTTGCCTACTAAGGCACATCCATGCAACTTGCCAAAGCAATAAAATTACTAGTAGGGACACATTCATACGACCTACTACTTGCCACCATATGCAACCTATTATTCAACACCGCATACGACCTGCTACTCAGCACCACTTGTAACCTACCAACTTGGCACTATATATGACCTACTACTTGACACCATATTCATGTGATCTACTATTTGGTGCTGTATTCATGCTACCCATTACTTGGCACCACATTCATGCAACCCACTAAGTAACACGATTGCTATGGCGTGACCTACTGAGCAATATGATTGCTATGGTGCAACCTACCTAAGTAACTAAATTGTTAACTAAAGCGCAACTTATCAGACAACAAGAATTGCTAGCTGAGGCACTTTCACATGACCTACTGGGTACTCAACTCATCCTAGCTAAGGTGTATTCACACATCCTATTGGGCATTCGACTCATCCTAGTTGAGGTGCATTCACATAATCTACCAAACATTCAATTCATCAAAAACCTCATTCACTGAGGCAAATGTACATATGAACATTCAAGATATGAAACTCATAATTACAGAAGTCTAAATGATAGCATGGCAGATTGAGCTTTTACTAACAAACTATAGCTCCCTGTCCAAAGATCACATTGAGAGTTAGGGAGGCTAATGTTATGTGTATTTTTTGGACCATACAAATGGGCTGGTAAAAGCCTAATGGACAAACTCAGCTAATAAGGGCCTAACTCATCTAGGATTTAGGCCATTGGAACAAGACATCAAGTCACTAAATACAAGCTAAGCTGACTAGTCAACACGAGCCAAAGCAGTAACCTCAGGTTGCTAGAGACAAGGCCCAGCCCACAACTTGAAGCACACTTTCTCAACGATCAAACTAGGTAGATCCCTTTAGTTTCCTATTTTAATGGGAATCTGTTATAACCATCAATCCTTATCTATTATATAATCCTAATCAAGTCATAATACTTATTAGTTATTGAATTATATTCAAATTATAACACTCCAACTATTATAAATAGGGGTTAAAACCATTGTACATGAGAAGGAAGCAATAGATATGGTTGTTAAGCCAATAATACAAAATACGGCTACTGAGCTAAGAATACAAAGAAATAAAATAACCATGGATGTATGGGTCAATTGACTTTAGCCAAACTATGTTAAAATATTCCTAGTGTTCTCCCTGTTCTTCCTCTCTCTTCCACTCTCTCTCTCTCTCTTCTTACATTCAATCTCTAATTTGGGGTTTAGGACTTGAGTTGACCGGATTTCATCATCAAAAATAAGTAAATAGCTAACTCTCTTATAGGTGTTTTATTGTTAACATGTCATGAAGGAATACAAGGTGAGATGAGATTCTTTTGGTACTAGTATCTAGCTTAGAAGAGCTATCATAGCGTAGGGTCATAACTGGATTTCCCTCTGTGTTATTGGAATAGATGAGCAAGTATAGAACATTTGGTAGAATGATAAATGAAAGATAAGTTAAGATTTTAGATTGTGAATATTGTGCTCTGTACATTATTTGATAAGTGTAGATTGATTAGGAGGATTGTTCAAATTGTATGTTGATCTTGAATTAGCGTCATTGTGATTTATGAAAGTTATATAATGATATTTATGATAACGATGAAATTGTTTATTGTAATAGGTTATCTTCAAAGTAAGTGATTTACTTACTGGGTTTCATTTAAGCTTGTTATATGTTAAAATCGACTCGGTCCTGTTATATACAAAAATGGCCTCGAGTGAATGAGCCCCTGAGCATAGCAAAGGCAAAGCCCCTCGCCTCGCCAAAGGCACTCAACAAGCTTCGTTTCACCTATCAAAAAGTGGCACAACGAAGCAGTCCTGACACCATCCCGTGAAGCAGGCCTCGCCTCACCAGGTAGCGAAGCAGCGACGTAGTGAGAAGATCACAAGACTAGCTCATCAAGTAGCTAATCACCCTACTCAAGCCCGCTACCTCACTAAGCAGTGCCAAGCTCACTATAGCAGGTCCCCATGGCACCCTTGAGTTAGGAATTCCCACTCATGACACCTAGCACCTCTCTTGGCACAACTGTACCAAGCAACGGACGCTGATAGACACAAGTCTACAGCTAACCAAAGGGCCCCACCCCACAGCCTACATTCTGTAATAGCTAGATTGTACCCTATTTACTGTCTTTCTTATTTATATCTTGATGTAATACAATTATGGCTTGTAATTAATGCATGTAACTCCTTCTTCCTCTATAAATAGGATTGCATTGTTAGAAGAAGATAGAGAGCCAATTTATCTATGTAGAAGATTTGCCAAAACGAAGGGCAACATTGTAACATTGTAAATACACCATTGCAATACCACACTACCGTAGACGTAGGGTCCAGTGATATCTGGATTTGGCCTAACCACATTAAACCTTGTGTCTTCTTCCCTACACTTCCCTTCATCTTTTTTTATTTTGCAGTTCTATTATGTTTGAATCAGATACAGGCTTGAGATCCCAAAGGAATCCCCTCGTTGGCCAGAGTTTGGAGCATAACCAAAATCTGACGTCAATATATTGGCATGGTGCCGTTTGTGGGGATCTCACCTATTCTGGCACATTTCCTGCTACAATGGCCAAAGGAAGAGCCCCTAGAGCCTCAAATGCGCAATGCCATACTTCAGATGGCCATGTCTCGATAATAGACTCGTCTACTACTCCCATCATCAAAACGACTGCTGGTATCCCTCCAACCGGTTCAGTGCAATCAATTCTCACCGCAGACAGCATTGACGGACCACAAGCCTGGCTCCAGCATCAGGAGAAACTTAAGCATATGATAGGAGAACTGACTAAAGTAGTCATGTCATTAGCACAAAATATGCAGAGACAAGCTGAAACCTAACACCTGGGCTATCCAAACCAAGGCAATACCCAAGCTTATTGCTCACAAGAGCAGACCCTGAGTCGTGACCCTTGAGACAATGGAGACCAAAGTGTCCAGTGATCGCCAAGCCAGCACTTTAGGAATAGGACTCGTTAGTTAGGGAGCTGTTTCAAAAGATGGCTCAGTTGGAAGAACGCCTCCAAGCCCTAGGTGATCGATCTCATTGTGAGGAGTGATCGCCATTTTCTGAGGAGATCAAAGCTTGAACTCTCCCTCTCAAACTTAGAGTCCCCACGATCCTGTTGTACAATAGGGATTCTGACCCATACAATCATATGGATGCATTCAACATTTAGATGGACTTATAGACAACTGACCCCTTGGTCAAATGTCAGGTGTTTTCGGCCATATTGGGAGGCATGCCTTGAGCCTGGTTTAGAAGCCTCCCGGCTTGCTCAATTGGTAGTTAGGAAGACTATCAACAGAAGTTCATCAGTTAGTACTGAGCATTAAAGAGATAGCTCGTGCCCCTTTGTCACCTCGCTATGGTTTTTCAATGCAAGCATGAGTCATTGAAGGACTATATCGCTAGATTCAAACTCGAAGCTAATTTGGTGGAGAATCCATCTAAAGAAACCATATTGGCCACCATCTCTGCAAGACTTTGCAAAGATGGAAAGCTGTGCAAGAGTCTATATAAGTCTCCGATGAAAGACCTTACCAAGTTCTACAAGTGAGCTGCCAAGCAGATTAAATGGGAGGAAACCTTCAGCTCTAAAAAGTCTAACAAGAAGGATGAAAAGGCCAACTCCTCTCGTGGTAAGGGGAGAAGCGATGTGGATCAAGGTGACCCAACTGCCGAATAGATGACAGAAATCCAAAAGGTCCAAGGATGAGTGACCTCAGTACTCGAGCCGCTTTGAGCAATATAGCATGCTCTCGGATCCCTAAGATAGAATTTATTTGGCAGAAAGGGATAGAGAAAATTTTGGGAGGCTTAAGCCCTTGAGGACTCCTTTTAGGCAAAGGAACAGAGATGAGTTTTATGCCTATCATAATGAGGCCAGGGATGGGACATCAAATTGTCTGGCCCTCAGAGATGCAATTGAAGATCTAATTCAAAAGGGTCACTTGAGGGGGTATGTAGTGCAAACTACAGGGAAACCTCCCCAGCCTAGCATCAGCCAAGAGCCGGGGGGCTCATTCCGAGTTATATACTAACATTATATTCCACAATTTCAGGGTGAATGTAAATATGATTATCTTGTTAAAAGTTATTTGCTAATTTGCATGATGTCAGTTAGTTTCTTCTTCTTTGCCTTTAAGTATTTACAGTATCCATAGCTCTCATGCGGCCAATTTTCTAAACTTTGCAAAGGATTTTTCTACCAAATATGATCCTTGGTCTAGTTGAGACCCCCCAGAGCTCATTCTAGATAAGAATTCACAAACACTTAACCAGCTAAGCTGCGTGCTCGCTGAGGTGCAGAGGCACTAAAACACACTTACTACACAAGCGCGGCTACGTGCTTATTGAGGTGCGAAGGCACTAAAAAACACTCGTTATGCTAGCGTGGCTTTGTGCTCATTGTCAATGTGGTTGCATGCTCGCTGAGGTGTGGAGGCACTAAAAAACACTCACTGTGCCAGCGCAGCTTCGTGCTCACTGAGGTGCGGAGGCACTAAAAAACACTCACTATGCCAGCATGGCTGCGTGCTGGCTGAGGTGTGAGGCACTAAAAAATACTCACTGTGCCAGCACGGCTGCATGCTCATTGAAGTATGGAGACATTAAAAAACACTCAACGTTAGCGTGACTTTGTGATCGTTGAAGCGTAAAGAATTGACGAATCAATTATTCACCTAAGGCAACAGAATAATCTCACAGCTCCCTTACGAACTTTATTAAGTTGCAGCTTCCATGCGCACTTATCAACCTGGCCACGAAATAGGCCCGAACATGAGATTACTCGATACCAACTTTGCAACTATCATGAGAAATCATTTATTCAACTGGTCCCAAGGTTGGCTAGGATACGGGATTGCTCTAATTCACGGCTCACTTGCGACCAAGTGTGCACACCTCTCATATAATCTTTCATATGTGAACAAATCACTCAGATCGATCAAACAACTTGTACGTGAGGAACAAAAATAACAAGCAGAAAATGCAAAAAGGAAATTTTACCTGTCACGAGAGACGTGGCCTAGTACAGATGGAATGATAGTCTAGGAAAAAGGCTGACGATTTGAGAACTGAAAAGTCTTAACTCCCAACTCACTAGGTGAACTAAGAGTTGGGGGGCTTATGTTATATGTGAAAATTAGCTCGGTCCTATTATATGCAAAAATGGCCTCAAGTGAACAAGCCCCCAAGCACAGCAAAGGCCAAGCTCCCCACCTCGCTAAAGGCACTCAGCAAGCTGAGCTTCGCCCATCAGAAAATGGCACAGTGAAACAGTCCCGGCACCATCCTGTGATGTAGGCCTCACCTCGTGAGGCAGCGAAGTAGTGACGCAGTGAGAAGATAATAAGACCAGCTTATCAAGCAGCTGATCACCCTGTTCGAGCGTACTACCGCACTAAGCAGTGCCAAGCTCGCTACAGCAGGTCCCTATGGCACCCCCGAGCCAGGAATTCCTACTCGAGACGCCCAGCGGCTTGCTTGGCACCACCGTACCAAGCAACAGACGTAGATAGACACAAGTCTACAACCAACCAAGGGGCCTCACCTCGTAGCCTACATTTTGCAGTAGCCAGATTGTAGCCTATTTACTATCTTTCTTATTTATATCTTGGTGTAACACAACTGTGACTTGTAATTAATGCATGTAAGTCCTCCTTCCTCTATAAATAGGATTGCATTGTTAGAAGAAGAGAGAGAGCCAATTTATCTGTGTAGAAGCTCTGCCAAAATGAAGGGCAACATTGTAACATTGTAAATACACCATTGCAATAGCACACTACCATGAGCGTAGGGTCCAGTGATATCTGGATTTGGCTGAACCACGTTAAACCTTGTGTCTTCTTCCCTACTCTTCCCTTCATCTTTGTTTATTTCGTCATTCTATTACTTCTAAAATGGATACAGGCTTGAGATCCCTAAAGAATCCCTCCGTTGGTCAGAGTTTGGAGCATAACCAAAATTTGACGTTAACAAAGCTCATTATGTTTTCTTTAAATAAAAATGTTTTAGGATGCAAATTAGTTAATGTCTCAAAGACCACCTTGGTTAAGATGTATGACATAGTACTTAAAGGAACAATTGGTAGTTAAGAATTTCATGTATACATGCATTAAGTCATGATATTTCTTTATATTGTAATGTTTGTCAAAATTTGAGATTTGTATGAAAAGTTTTGATATTGAGAAACAAGTTATACAAATGAATTTCTACCAAAATTATTAAAAACTTTTCTATTGTTGAATCAGAATCACAAGCAATTTGGAAAAAAAAAATTTACTGATGCTCTTTTTGAAGTTTAATAGGTAATATGCATTGAAAAAGTAAGTGTAATGCTTGTAGGTGGATGCCACCAGGTGTTTACCTATGCCAATCACATTCCAAAATTTAGGGCATGACATAAAAAATTTCCCAAAAGTCTAAAAGTTCAACTATCCAAAATCATTTTCAAAAATCAAATTTTTAAAGGCACCCGTTTAAGAATTTTCACCTAAAAAAAAAACTCATCAACAAGAAGTTATCATACCAAAGAAGAAAAAGGATTAAAAAAATCTTTAGCTCCCTTCATTAACAAACTTTCACCACAAAATCATTCCAAAATGTCCAAACTTTAATTATCCATGACCATAAATTAAACTAATTATCAAAACCACTTTCTAAAAAGGAAGAAATACACCTGCATATCCTAATATCTTGAGAGAAAATAAATTGTTCTACTATACAGAAAAGGTACCTATGAACTTGCAGTAGGTCTTTGTAGGAGCATTAAGGGGTTGGATAGAAATATCTATAAAATTTTTAAATAATCAAAATTATACCATTAGGAACATTTTGGTAATCATCGCCATAGTCCAAGTCAAATATATTACAACAGAATCAAATCATTCCTCTTTGATACTACATTTTACCACAAACAAACATTCCAATAACCTAAAGGCAACGTTATAGGTGAAATCTAGAGCCCCCTGAATAGGCTGATAAAAGACCCAGACAGTTGTAGATTTGTAGCTCACTAAGGTGTTGGAGGCACGAAGCCTTAGGTTGCACAATCAGTAACCTTCTTCACTCGAGCTTGTTTCAGCAAGAACAAGCTTGGTCTCAGAAGAAGGTAGTAACGGCCTCCGACTAGGGGTTCTGGTTCACCAAGAACGACCTTCACCCAGGATTCCCATGAGTAGGAGACATACATACAACACACTTAGAAGACAAGAGTCCTGTCCACATAATGCAATCTACAGTAGTCGAATTGAAAGATATGCTTTGTCTTATACGAACACTACATGATGTAACATATTTACGACTTGTAAATTTACTATTGTAACCTCCTCTCCTCTATAAATAAGAGGAAGAAGCCCCTTGTAAAAAAGTGGGAAGAGGCATAATTTGATATACCAAAACTCTATAGAAATTCTTACATATCAATATACTATCATGGACGTGGGGTCTGGTACTGTCCAAATTTGACCGAACCACATTAAAAAGGCCTTGCGTTTCTTGTTATTCTCCTCCTTCTTCTTGCCTTATCGCATTTATCTATTGAGATTAGAACCAGATTGTAGCTTAAGTCCCAAAAAAATCTCTTTTGTTGGCTGGATTCTGGCAGAACCAAAATCCACTATTAATAGGCAATAAAGAAGATTTTAAAACCAACTTGGATATCAGGAAAAAGGCTTAAATGCAATAGCTGAAGTAAAATGATATATAGAGATGACTGTTAAAAGGATATCTACGAAAGGAAGAAAAAAAAACAAACAACTTAAATTAGGATATACAAGAAAAAACATTTTCAACTATAAATGAGAACTAAAAGGATATTCATAATGATGATAAATATCAACATATCTAAGCAGTTCAGCATCTGAATTGATTTTTCATTTATCATTTTTAAATTTATTCTTCAAAAGATAAAACTAATATTGTCATAGAATTTTGATTCCACAACTACACCATGTTTATGATTAAATAGGCTTAAAGGGAGCAATAAATGCTAGTTTTAAAGGTTAAGACCTCAAAGTGAAACTAAAGTGGGTAGAGGCATACAAGAATAAACCACTCTCACCATCTAAAATTGTAGCTTAAACATATTTCTATTTTCATAAACAACTCACACAAACATGCCTATGGATCTAAAAATTGAATTTCAATATCCTCCTTTATATGGTGAGGAAAACGAAAATTGTCAAGATCACCATTAATACTGCACAATTTTTCCCATTTAAACCAACCTCTCAATTTTATTGGAAAGGAAAATTAGTCAACAATTAATATAGATACATTGCAAAAGAATGAGCTCAGTCTCATTTGTCAGGAATCAAACAAAATTTTTAAATATCACATAATAATACACAAACATTGACATTAATTGCTCTATTTGAATAAAATGAATTCATTAAATTTCCATTTTTTTAGCTCATTTTTTTACAATAATCTCTTGTCTGGCAACCTCCAGTAGTCAATTACATTTCTTTCAAGATTCTAAGCTTAAAGAGTATCATATCCACTTCCAAATTAGTTATTAAAGTCTTGTACAATTCATGCCCATCCTATTTCATGCTTGACCGGGTGCCGAATCCAATCAAGATTAGAAAATTTATAAATCGAGCTACTTAAACTACTTGTAGTATAGGCAACA
This sequence comes from Saraca asoca, assembly GCA_026873985.1. Lineage (NCBI taxonomy): Eukaryota > Viridiplantae > Streptophyta > Magnoliopsida > Fabales > Fabaceae > Saraca > Saraca asoca. The sequence goes on from JANHAO010009419.1 coordinate 18,146, forward strand.
CTAGGTTGAGACCTTGGATCATTTTGGATGATATCAATTAGATTAAGAGCTAGAAATAAGGGGGGTTGGCAGTAACTATACTAACATCTAACTACAATGTAGAAATGAAAATTAGGATAAGTAAACCAACCAGCCCAAGGGAATTAACTAAACTTGAGATCAATGTATCCTTGATCACTAAATATTCATCCAATTGTCAATCATATTTTTTGGCCTTAAATCATAACAAGAAGCCTTGAAATGATT
>JANHAO010009420.1:0-18384 GCA_026873985.1 Saraca asoca
ATTTTCATGATGGATCATGCCTTATTGACTTATTGTACTATTGGAAATAGTTTGATTTGTTTGAGTTTTGACTTCCTAAGGTATAATTTTGTAATTCTTGAATTTACAGGTGCAGAATTGAACTTCTACTTTATTTTTCAAAATCTAGGCATTCTGATTATTTTCACATCCAAGGTTAAAGGTAAGCTTATTAAAGGAAGATTCAATTATATTGTTCCAAGCTATTATTAGCTCTTGGCAGCACGCCAATGCATTAATACAATATGTATACATTCCCTGGTTAATTTGTGTGTGCACAAGACATATTCTTAAGTGATGAGGTGCCTTATTATCAGGAACAAGAAATCTTGAACATGTAAACTCAATAGCTTTTGTTGTTCATCACTGAGTAATGCAAATTTATAAAGGACAGGAGGGTCACCTCACAAGCTTCTCTTATGACTTTTTTCCTTTTTATGTGCGTTTAAACATGTACCCAGTGGTTCTCTAGGGAAGGGCCATAGCTTACTTGATAGGAAAGTGGAATGTGCAACTGCGTAGCCTTCAATCAGTTAGAGGTTAATATGTGGCTTCCTGCTGGCTTATAGGTTCTCCAACTGTCGTTAGCTTAAGAATTTGTTGGAGATCATATATTTTGTTTTATGATGATGAATCATATTATGCTTGATGTTTCTTTCCTTTTTTTTCATTACATATTTGATATTTGTCAAAAACGAAGTACCTGCACTGCTGCACATATAAGTAGGATGATGCCATTCTACAGAAAAAGGAAAAAAAAAAGGGGATGAGGTGAATGTATTTATTAAGTGAGTGAGGCCTTGGCCTTCAACTATTTTCTAATAAATTACTCACTGGGGTGTTTTTGAAAAATTACACCTCATTGATGAGATAGTTTATTTAAACAAACACAAGTATCTTAGATTCCCAGGAATACTTCGAACGATTCCCATGATGAAAAAAATCCACACTTTCATGGTTCCAGGTATCACATACTGTCCTCTTAAGTCCTAACATACTACATTTTTGCAGTCCAATTGAGCCTCGTTATTGTAACATTTTTCTTTTAGGCTGTTGGGTTGCTACTTGTTGTTTAACTAATTACATAACTACTGAGGTAATAGCTATTGTAACCTTTTCTTTTAGGCTGTCGTCTTCAGAACTTTCTTGTTTCTATTTAGTGGTGCAGCTTTTGAGAAAGAACATTTTTTTTCCCCCTCTGCATGTCAATTGAGTAATTGCAACAATATTTTTCACAACTCTGATGAGTATGTTTTGTCTATGAATTCAGGTAAGATTTTGTTCAAATATGGATGAGACCATGAAACAGTTCCAGAAGAGCTTAACAGAGCTTGAAGTTGAAGCTGAACATCTTCTTTTAACCCGACATCAGGTAATTCAAATTGACAGTGGTGCTAGTAAAAGGGCTTAAATAGATGGATAAATAGTATCTCTTGGTAATTGAGAACAAGTTGAACACAACCTTAAAGTAAAGAGAAAGCACGTCAAAATTTATATAACTTATTTCTATAAATCAATTGGCTTTTCTTCAGCACTAACTATTTGTTTGGTTTCTGTGAAGAATATTGTTTCGTTAAATAGTCTCTTCAGAACTTGCGAAGGTTTAGTTTGAGGCATCTTGATTTTGGAGCCAAAAGAACCAATGAATTAAACATTTGCAGATTACATACTACTGATTTTCTTTTAGAGTAAGGGAAATGGAGGGAAAGGAAAACTAAAGGTTACCTTTTTATCTTTGTAGGATAGCCTTCCTTCTCTTCCTAGTTCCTCAACCCCCCCCAAAAAAAAAAAAAATTGAAACAGACCATGAAGGAGTTATTGATGAGAAAAAAATCCTGTTTACCTTACTTTTTGTCTTAATATTCAGTATTTGGCTTTGCTCAAGTTGTTATTATAAATTTTTTTGTTTAGATCCATATATGATAACTATTTCTGTGCAGCTTCATATTTATTTTTGTCAGAATTGTTTTTAGACTAAACATCTATTCTAATCCCTCACTAATTTAGTTTGTATCAATTTAGTCCCTCAAAGAATATTAGTATCAATTTGGTCCTCTAATTATTCAATTACATCCAATTAATCCCCTCAAAGAATTTTAATATCAATTTAGTCTTCTAGTTATTCAATTATGTCAAATCTAGTCCCTGTATTAGTCTTTCATTAGAACAATTAATAGAATTATTAATACAATAATTAATTTTTTAGGATAAAAATGATAAATCTATGACTATATTAACCCTGTAACATTTTCTTATCAATAAATTAATTGTTATATCATCAATTATTCTAAGGGCTAAATAATAAACTAACAAAAGCACTTAAATAAGTGTAATTTGATCAATTGGAGGACTAAACTGATACTAAAAATTTTACAAGGATCAAATTAATATAAACTAAATTAGTGAGGGACCAAAATAGATATTTACTCTTGTTTTTATCTAAGTAAATAATACCTTAAATTTGTAGGAGGATGTAATATTCTTATTCAGACGTTAAAATTAAACATTCCCATTTGTTTTTCAAAAGAAAATTTCAATGGGTGATTAAGGAATTAATATTTGCAATGGGGAAAATGAAAATTTATATTCAGTTGAAGGAAGAAGATAAGGAGGAATTGCGGAAACCGAAAAAGTTTAGGATACTTTTCACATTATATGTATTAGCAATCTGCTTGACTTTAGTATTATTTAGAAACACCTGATTCAGAATTAGATTAATCAAGTTTATGAACTTTTATTATATAATAAATTATTCAACAAAAGTATTGGATTCTATTAAGATTACATTGAAACGCTAATCAATTAAGTATATTAGTTTAATTATTAAATTAATGGTACTTTTTTTAAAAGAAAGGTATAAACTTAATATCAGAAATATGTTAATCATGTTGTGGGTTCTGAGCATGGTAAGAAGGGGAAACAATGGAGATATTGACGAGTCACAACTACTGTTTAGATTTTTAATACCTTCAGTGCCATACTGTAATGTGATTTTAAAAATCTTTAATCCATTAGTATGGTGATTTATTCTCTATTTTTTTTCTTTTTGTCTTTTGCCTTTTGCTTCATCAATAAGAAGATTTTTTACTTTTTCTGAATCCTTGTTCAATTGCATTTCAATCAATTGAAGTGTACATTTCCTACCTTGGTGAAATACAGATGGTGGAGAATGACAGATTGAGAAATGGAAACAGGGAAGCACTTACTGCATTAAGGAAAAGGGCTCGGACAACAAAGAGTAGTGTTCCATCTCCTTTTGAATCAATAATGAAGGGAGTTGGGGGTACCAGCTCAAGACCTTTGGTGCAAGAGGTCTGTACAACTTGTGGCAACCATGATGCTGCTGAGCAGACATGGATGATGTTTCCAGGAACTGATGTCTTTGCCAGAATTCCATTTCATGCTGCCCATACCATATTAGAGACAGGTTTTCTCTTCTTCCTTCATCCCCATCATACGAACCAAGCACAGCTCCCCCCCCCCCCCTTCTCCCCAAGAAGAAAAGAGGAAAAAGGGAGGGGAGAGTAAAATTTGATTGCTGTAAATCCATATTTGTCTTAGTAGCCCTTTCCTTGGATTGCTGTTTACTGCAGTATTTTTTCTAATGTTGGAAATTCTACTTAGGGGTTAATTCATTTTTTTGAATGGTGATTAAATGTGAATTCTTAGCATAAAATGCTCCTTGGAATATCTATAGATGTTCTTCCATCCTGAATGACACAGATGATATGTACTCGCAAAAACAAATGAATCTGTGATCAGGATTGTGATTAGTAGGACTAATTTATAGGTCAGAAGTTTTCAGAGGATTGATTTTCATTACTTATTTATATAAGTGTAATTGAATGTTTTTGTTCTTAAAAGATACTAATTTTCACAATTTCATTACTTGAAAGAAAAAATGTCTCAATTTAATCCTCCTTTTTAATTCAATTCAACTGGTTCTCACTGTTTCTCAGAATGCGTAAAAGCAGTATCTTTTAAGGATGGAAATGCTAAATTACTCAATAATCATAGCTGCCAATGTTTTGAGAGTCCTTGTTCAGTTTTATATAGAGTGGTGTCTCAAGTCGCATCTTGTTTTTCCATTTTTTATTTCAATAACTGATTAATATCTTCTTTTTGATGATGTAATTACAGATCAAACATGGCTTGACTTCGAGGCAAAGAGACTACAAAGCATAGTGAAGGAGAGATCCTATCTAATTTCTGACAAAGGTGTTCTTGCTGACAAGATAAGTCCAGGAGTTCTTAAATCTCTAGTAACTTTAAGTGACAAACCACGGGACCAAGCTTGGTGTGACAACAGGGTACCTCCTTTATCCTTATTGTAAAGTACCAGCTGGGTAGAAATTAGCGGTGTTTGCTGGAAACAACTTTCTTGAGGCATTTAAGCAGGCTGTCAATGCCAGGTCCACAATGAAATTCTAGCATTTGCTTACTGTTGTGATTGTGAATAAATGCTTTTCGAAATTCTTGATGTTAATGCTTGAGTTGCTGTCATATCAATATTGCTATACACTATTTTGTCTTACAAACTATTCACTCAATTACACTAATTACACCCATGTCACCATCTAATTTATATTGGCCCATAAGTTTAGATTCTGCCTCTGTACACTTGAGTTATAGATTGCTCGGGTTTTAAGTGCAACTAGCATTTCCTATTGTTATTACCCCATATACTTAGGAATGGTGAGAATAACTTTTCATTAAATGACTGTCTTTTCTATCTGAGGAAAACATTTTTCGTAAACATTTTGGCCCAGAACATCCCAATGAATTTTGTTCTGGTGTTAACTAACCCCCACCCCCAACATCCTTAATGGGAAAAGGATCAAATGCTGAGAAACAATGGATATTCTTGATGTTTTTATGTTCGGATTATTCCTTGATCTTCATGTGGCTACCATAGGCTGTATGTAATAATAATAATATTCCCCCAAACAGTGCAAACTTAATAATGGATCTTGTCTTGACCTTAGTATTCTAGGACAAGTTCATCTTAATTTTGGGTGTCACTAAATCAAGTTTCTCTTGTACTGCATGGTTCCATTTACTTGTCTACTTATGTTTGTCCATTACCATTTATCTACAAACGGTCTGATGTTCAGGAATCATGTGGCTCTCTACGTGCACATTTCTCTGTGGTCCCCCTTTGTGTTATTGCATTTTCTCACTCCTTTCCCTCTCTTTTCATTGTCGATGCAGAGTACCAATTTACCAGATATGTATGCCGGTCCCTTTTCTCTTTAAGGTAGTTACTTTTTTGAGTGTGTTTTCTTGTGTGTGTGGTGGATCAAGCAAGGTATGCTATGCTATTACATTCATTGAATGCAAAAGGTAATTAGATATTTCCAAAGGAAAAGACCCGACTTTCTTGTTTATGTACATTTTTGAAAGTGCATTGTGCTTACTTAGTTTCACTGTGATATAGTGAAAGAGCTCAACCAATATTTCTTAAGCAATTAGGAATCAGAAAGTCCTTTTCTAGCTTTCTTGCTCCCCAAACAGGCCCCTAATTATATGGAGGAAAAAGAAAATTAGAAAATAGAAAGTTTGTTCCAAGTAGAATTTTCATTCATGTGATTTTTGTCTGAAGGCTTAGTAATATTAGTTTTCTGGGCTATGCCTAGCATAACTATAATCTAAGAGAGAGAGAAATAACCTGCCCTGATGTTTAACTAAATGAGGCAAACATCCACTTTAGTTTAAAAATTTACTTAAGTCTCCTTTAGAAATATAAAAAATGTACTCGTAAATTCAAATCTGCATTGTTATTATTGAAATGATAAGAAAAGATGATGTGGAGTTTAAATTAAATAATATGAGATATTGTAAATATTTTGTAATGAAACATAAGTTTTGATTAAATTCGAATGATTAAAATATAAATGATGGAAAAATTAAATTTAGTATAAGTGTGATGTCTTTTCTCCCCATGCACACAAGGAGCCAAGATTCACGCAAGATTTTTTCAAACACCCCCCCCCCCCCCAAAAAAAAAAAAACAAACACACGCAGATGCATACATACACAGGATTTTTAGATAGACAACATCTTTTAAATTATAATAATATATTTTTAATCATACGTTAATAAGTATTTAATTTTTATATAAATATAATTATTTAATAAATATATAAATAATTTATATAAAAATTTATTAATGAATTTAGATTGAAAGTTAGGTATGGATAATTTTATTAAATATTTTTTTTAAAATAAATAATTTTCATAAAAAATAATGATAAATAACATTTATCACAATGATTTATAATTTAAAAATTAAAATATATATTATTAAAATTATTTAAATTTTGAATTATGTAATTCATTAAAATATTAAAATAGTTTTAACTTTCATTTTTAATATTAAACATTTAAGTACAATTCAGTTGAAAATTATTTTAATAATATTAAAATAGATATCAAAATTATATTATTCAAATAAATAACTAATTCAAATATTAGAAATTAGAAATCAAAATATTATTTGATAATTTACAAAATTAAAATAATAATTTAATAATAGTAAAATTAAAAATTAGTTATAGATAATTCAAATAAATAATTCATTGTTAAAACAAAAAAAATATAAAAGTTCAATCTAATATTTAAATTAGAACTAAAAAGAAATATATATATATATATATATATATAAAAGAATCCTTCTGACTTACCTTCTCATAACAAGTGGAATGACAAGTGAGAGGCATAATGACACTTGAATGTGAATAAATGTTATTATTTTTATAATATTAGAAAGATATTTGATGGAATAAAATGCAGCAAGGTGAAGGAATGGTCACCAATCAAGCGACCTAAGTCATAGTGGGTGACAGACTCACTTTTCCTTTCATATTCTTTTCAACGTCGACGTCTGGTGGTCCAAACTCCAAACATCAAATAAAATCTTTGGGATATGATAAATACAAATCTAAATGATTTGGTTGTATGAATTAACAGAGGAATCTAATGACATGTAACGAAATGGTAGGATGCTGTATGTGTCAATGTGACTACCTAATGAAAGCCAAGATTTCAAGTGGGGGAAATTATGAATTATGAATTAAGTTCAAGGCTAAGTTGATTTTGTTGGAAGACATTTGTTTATGTAAATAAAAGACTTTTATATTAATTGTATATTTTATAATTAATAAAATAATATGTGATACTAGGCAATAAGGAAAATAACTTCCTCTTTGACATATAGTCATATCTTTTATGTAATATTGAATAAATAAAATTTTTGTTATCTTAATATTTTATAATTATAAATTAATAAAAGTAAATAAGATTATTTTTATTGAAGATGTTTTTTATCAAAACAAACTAACCTTTAATTTGATAAAATTTATTTTCCACTCATTTATTTGGGATTTAGTAAATTGAGTTTTATGTTTGAATTTGACCAGAATTTATTATGTGATTTTTTTTTTCAATTATGGAGAGGTTCATATTTTATCTTTTTCTTGTGTTAATAAAATAAAATTGTACAATTTCATATGTAACTTAAAAATCTACACCAAGTTTTGATTTCATCCTCAATTTTTGACCAAAGTTGTAAAATAATTTAAAATGCATGACATACGATTTGCTGGTAATGTAAAGAGTTTTACATTGCTGAAACACAAAATTAAACCTAAAAAAAATTAACTCTTTTCGAATGAATAAGTAACTGAGAACTTGAAGTTTGATTTCAAGCACGATAACATCTTTAAAATATGATAACTTATCATTTTTATTTTTTTTCTAAAGAATTAGCAGCTTCAATTAGTTTTCTAAAATGATTTTGAAACAAATTAGCAACTAATTATTCGTACAATTTTCAATTTTCGTATTTAATAACGTACTTTAATAAGAAACTAGCATATATGTGGACAATATCATCATTATACTGTAGCATGAAGGAAAAAAAAGAAAAAAATATAAATTACCTATTTCAACTTTGGTATAATTACTTTTAATACCCACAAATTATTAATTTTTACAATCAATCCCCTTTAATTTTGAATAAGTGATAAATTATATTTATATAAGGTATTTTTTGATAGTTCTAAGAGGAATTTAAATGTTGTATTATATCGATACAATGATAAAAATATAAGTATTATATTTATGGATATTTTTATTTGCATTAGATTAACAAATCATATTAAATGATCAAAATTCTTCTAAAATAAGAAAAATTTGAAAAAAATAGTATACAAGTGATATCACTCCTAAATTTAAGTTGTAATGCCTTTACACTATATTTGATTTTTCATAAAGTTTCACATCAAATCAAGTACGTTTATTTTTTCAAATAGTTTATATGATAAATATTAGGTATTAAATATAACTATTCTAAAATAGAAATAAATTAATTATAAAAATTAATAATTTGTACATGTTACATGTAATTATCTAAAGTTAAAAGAAATAATTTACGTTATTTTTCCAAAAAAAGCAGAAAGATTGACAAAATTGTAATATGATCATTATTATTCTTTTAATTGAAATCTTAAAAGAATATAATTCATAATCAAAACTCACCAAAAATAGGTAGCATATATATATTTATGTATAGTTTTTCATTAAAAATTATATATATTTTTACAGATAATAAAAGTAACAAATTACCTCCCCATGGCAAATTACTGTTCACAAGCGTATCTGTGATGCTAATACTTACCTCATTTCAAGTGTCACTTGGGAAATGCGACACAAAGACTGCAAAAAGTACTTGCAAACATCTTTCCTGAGGCATCATTTTCCGTCTTCTTAAAGTGATCAAACATTATTGCAAGATGTGTTTCATTGAGCCCACGGAAAGTTCCTTATATGATCGGTTTCCTCCTAAAGGACTGAGTACCATTTATCTTGCTTCCACCTTTTCATCTTAGCAATTATATAAATCCTAATTGCAATCTTGTTTGGAGTGTAGATTTCTTCACCACATGTAGATGAACAAATAGTAGATTTTGATTGTACTAATAACTTCAAATGTTATTGGAAATTAATTTCTTACGGAAGATAATATGTTAGAAAAGTGATTAACGGTAGAAACAGGTATTATTGAAAAATATAATTTGAATTCTACATAATATTGATATTTTTAGTATTATTATTTTTTATAAATTAAAAAATTATTTTCTTTATTTTAATATTTATTCTAATATGATGTTAAAATATTTGATTTTCTGAAAAAGTTAATAACATTAAGATATTTATGATTATGATAGGATTAGAAATATTGTATTTTCTGACCTTTAACCTTCTTTTATTTTACGTTTATTCATTTTAACATTTTTAGTGAGATATAATTCTTAGGAATGATGTGTTTGATTTTTATTGATTAATGGATTTGAAAATTCGTACAAATCTACTTTATATGGTGATAGTTGGGTGCCCAAACTATATAAGCTTTTGGTTTTACTCTTATAATGATAATGACTAATGTTAGCAGTGTATTAACACACTAAGTTATGCCTATTTAATAATAAACAAAAATTAAATTTATGCTAGACACTATTAGACAATTTTATAATTATAATACTATTATACATAAACAAATTATAATTTCCATAATAAATTTCATTTTAATTCTATTGCTTAATATGTGCTTGTCCAAATATTTAGAATAATTTCCCAGTGTGAGCCAAAATATCCCAGTGTCACCCACAAATTAATTCTTATTTTGAGAGTAGATAACATAAAATATGTATATACAATGTCTTCACTTGACAATTTTTTTTTTCATCATAGGATCAGGATTCACAAAATATTTTAAACATAGATGTTAACTATGTAAAAGTTGTATGCAAAAAATTTAGCATAATTTTAAATTTAGAATAATTCTTTTTTTTTTTTTCATATTCAACGATAGATGTAGGAATATTACATTTTTTATAAGGAACATAAAATTTGTAGTGTGATCCAATTTCTCAAAAAAAAAAAAAAAAAGTGTAAAAGTGAAAGTAAAAAATAATGCATGAAAATACATGTTGCTAGGTGATCCAGTTTGTAAACAAAGTGTTATATGTTTTAATAAGTGAAAGTAAACAAATGTTGCTAGGTGAGATTAGTGATAGTATCGTGGTTACATTATTTCGATAGTGTGGTGAATAGACTTGTCAAAATTTTATTAAAAGATATATGACATATTTTGTGTAAATGAATTTTATATTATTATTTATGTATATGTTATCATAATATTAAACACTATATCAAAAAATTGATAAAACTCTTATATTATTGATAAAAAATTTTAAGTACTTTTAATTTTTAGTGATACACTATCTTTCTATTCACTAATAATATAAAATATTTTATACCATTAATTAAATTTAAAATCTTTAATTTTTATTAAAACAAGTGGAGTCATGATCATAATTACTTTGTTTATGGGCTTCTTGAGACACCTAATTTGTATTAATGTGTAAGCACAAATTTTATAGTTTGTTTTGTATAAATTATATTAATAATCAACTATGGTACAAATAATAAGATCATAATTAATTTTATTCCCTTTTTAAATATATTAATTAAACTTCTGAAAATATTTAAGAATCAATATTAATTAAAAATCATGATTAAATAATAAATTATTTATTTTTATAATTAATTATTTTCTCTTTAAAATTCTTAATTTTAACGTTAATTTTATTTAATATAATTATAAAAAATCTTTTCAAATATAAAATGAATTCACGTGTTGAATTTATCAATAATCATATCTAAATTAGGTTAAGGCCAAGACTCAACTCCACCTTAGAATGAGAAAGAAGACAAAACAAAAAAATTAATCTCAATTAGCTTGTCTCGAGAGAAGGAGGAGGTAAAGGACCATATCATCAATGTACATTCAGCATTATAAAGATCAATAGTCTCATGGATTTTAAAGACACACTTTCGCTTCATATTATTGGAGTCCTGAGTTTATAAGTTAGCTCCAATTTTTTTTTCTTACGAAAATTTTCCTTCATAAAAATAATCTCATATATTTATATTTATAACTAAAAAATATTAAAATAAAAAATATTTTATTTATTTAATATTATATATAAAATATAACAAAAAATAAAATTAATTACTTTAAAGAGAAAGTTATTTTTTCTGTTACTATAATACTATATATTATTTTATTAATTATAAAATATACAAATGGCATAAAAATCTTCTAATTATATAAATAATGAAATTTTCCTAAAAAAAATAGTTTTCAATAAAACAAACAAGTTCATAATCTGAATTTTATGACAGAGACTAAATAAAAGACTTGTCAATTGTTGACGATGAAATTTGGTAAGCCCAAATCTCAGTTAACCGGAATAGTTCTCGTATCCCCAAGCTGCAATTTAACTGTGGAAATGCAGAAAAATAGTAAAAGCAAAAAAAAGAGAGAACGAGATGAACACCAGAGATTTTAACGTGATTCGACTAAAATCCTTTGTTTGAATTCCTACGTCCATGGATCATTTTATCTATCTAGAAAATTTGACAGAGTTACAGTATGTATTCCCAAGGTTTTTTATTATATCTATTCCTTCTCCTTTTATAAAGGTTGAGAGGTTACAAATGTAATTTAATAAGGTATAAATCTGTTACATCAAATAATAAATGTATTTGATAAGTATGACTTCTGCAAATCGGCTTTTGCAAATTGCTTTCTACTTGTGGGCCCTTGTAAGTTGTTTCTTGCAGATTGACCCTACAAGTTAGATCTAAGAGAGTGCCTACTTCAAATTCACTCACAATGAGCTTCTAGCTAGGTGAGATGTTACATCTTGCAAGCCGAGACTCCTGTCTTGGGGTCGTTGCTGACCTTTGACCAACGACATTGAGCTCGTATTTGGTGACACGAGCTCGTGTAGAACAAACTGTTGGTCATGTGAGTCGGGGCTCATTTCTATCGAATTGGGATTTCTGCCTTGTTCTGTGCTCTAAACTTATAGCTGGCGATCTAATATCCTTGAGCAATCTTAGCTTTTGGACAAATTAGGTTTTTCTTATTTAGACTATTTGTTGTTGAGCCTTTGTCAACCTATTTTGTATATACCAGAATATATGCATAACATCAATCCATTAACTAATTGTCAGATTGCTAATGTTAATATATTACAATAAGAACTATGCAAAATAGTCCAACAGCTTAATGCTAGCTTTAAAATGAGACAACAAAATAGTCATGTCTGTGAAAGGTGACTACAACTCAATGATTATTTTTTATTTTTGTTCATAAGCTTATTGAAGTCTATGGGAGCACAAGCTCCAAATACAACATGATTTATGCCTATTTTTTGGTTTTATTTATTTATTTTTTTTTTTACAATCTAGCATATATTAGCTCTAAAACAAAATGAATCAAAAGAATAGAACTATTCACTACCATAGGCAAACTGGCACATAAACATAATCTCATGTGCCTGCCAAAATTTAGACATTCCATTCGGACATTTAATCAAGCACCAAGCAAGCACAGAGCATCTCTGATCGGACCACATTGAGCACGCCTAGCCAAAAAACAAGTAAATCCAAATATGGGTTCCTGATAGGACCCAAGAACTTACAAAGATGCTTCAGCTAACTGACGAGGAGAGAAGCAACTCTTTTATCTTCCCTAGATAAGGGTTGATTGGAGAATAATAGCAAACATCAGAAAGAAAGAGGTTGAGAGATTTCTTACTTGATAGCGCTGGTGAGACTAGCAGCGGCGATTAGGATTCTTCAATGAGAACAGTAGGCAGAGGGAGATACGTAGCACAGAGTAAGGGAGTCAAAGGCTTTGGAAGTCGAAAAGGCTTTTGTAAAAGAAAGTGCAAAGAGAGCAGATGTAGCATCACTCTTCATAAGTGTTTGCAAAATGATAAATGTATGTTCATTTTGTACACATTCTAATAATGCAAATATGTTGTAATAAAATTTAGCTATAAATGTAAGAAGATGTCCATAAATTAAATATAGATTAATAGATGTAAGTATAACATTACTATAAAGTTTGTTGAGGTGAGAGGAGATTTAACATTAAATTTTAGAGGAATTAATTTATAATTTGTTAAGGATTTTGTAAGAATATTATAATTTTTAAAGGGTTAAATGTAAATTTTCTTAAAAAATTTCAAAAATACAAAGGAAAATTTTCTTTAAAAAAATCTGGGGACCTAACATAAGGCTTCACCCATTAAAGTCGGAAGTTTGGAGGCTCCATTGGAGAAATAATTACTTATATTTAATGTACTGTATAAAATTATTTAAAATAATTTTAAAATATCAACTAATTGATTTTGAATTATTAGTTACAAGTTTATTAAATTTTATTTATTAATAAACATGTTAAATAATTAATGATTTAACTTAGATATCCAAAATTTTCTCATTTAGTGGACATGGTGTTTCCACTTGGGTGGTTGATATCCAGATATGTGAAAAATGGTTAAAATAACAATAATAATTGCTTTCTATCAAAATTATTTTTTTTTCAAAATTAATTATTGGTGAATCTAATTTTGTGTGACATTATCTAATAGTTTATTCCTATTTGGTGTGTAAAAAATTTATTTTTAATGTTAATTTGAAAAGAAAAATTAACATTTATTTATCAAGAATCAAATAAAAATAAAAATACATTTCCTAAATTTTTTTATTGCGATTGTAGACATGTAATTGATCACAGGATTTTCAAATTATAACCAAATAAATTAGAAAGAAGTTGATCAGCAATTATTGAATCTTTATTTAGTCAGACTTAAATCATCACACCAAACACACACGCGACGGCTGGCTGTGATGAAGGAAAGTGGAAAGGTAGTAAAGGCAAAACAGGCATGTTTAGGATTCTACTGTTTCCAATCCACCCTTCAAATCATGTGCCAGTTTACCAAGGGTGGAGAGGTCACACTACACACACACACACAAAAAAAAAAAAAAAAAAAGAGGAATTTTTCAGGACTTTGAAATTATAGGAAATTTATGTGAAAAACTATAGGAAAAGACCTGAAATTTAATTTATTTTTTAATTTATATATTTCCCACGAATTGAAGTTATAAGAATGCAAAATTTGAATGTTACCACAATATATATACCATGAAAAACTTAAAAATATAATTTTTTTAGGCAAAGTCATGAGAAAGCGTAAAATACGATATTTCATTTTCTTTAATGGTTGTTGTCACAAAAAATATTATGGGAAAGCCGAAAATATCAATATCCCAAGCACTCAGATTTATCATTTTCTTCTTCACCCTCTGCTATCCTTCTCCACCCTCCTCCATTCTCATTGTTTAGCTGTTGTGTGTGGCATATTTTCTGACCATCTCTGCTAATTTTTTTGCTCACCATTGAAAATAAACTCATTTTGATCAATTATTTTCAAATATTTTTTGTTAAAATTTGAGATTGTAAATTAGATTTTTTAAATATATTTTTACAATTAATTATTGTGTTTTGTGTAGAGCTTGAGCTAATTTTTACAGTATTGCTTTTTCCAAGTAGGTTCGTATTTATTTTATTTTTACAATTTTTTATTTATCTTGTAATATATATGTTGATAGAGTTTATTTTAGAGTAGAAAAATAGAATTTTATTTCATTTAGCATATTAGGTATAATATTGTACATAATTATTGGTAATTTATAAGAATATAAATTTGTAAAAATAATTTCAATAATTTGATGTACATTGTTATTAGGCACTTTAGAGGTAAATTAGATTATGAGAAAAAAAAACTCATGCTATATATGTAATTATAGTTAATTATTCCTGATTTTATTAGAGATTGAAACATGAACAATACAATAAGTAGAAATCAATACTGTGTACTAAGGTTGTGCTAATACAATTTACTGAGAGATAAGAGATCTTAACTCATGTTATATATTTTTTTTTGTTGCTTTGTTAGAACTTGAAGAATATGGATTGATGGTTGATTGGTTGCTTGTTGAGAGTAAAGGGTGTTAAATTTACTTGCATAATTGATTATGCCGAACATATCCTAAATTGTTTTGAAATAGACATATTCATGATTAAGCAATTTTATGTGAATTTTGATAAATAACAATTTGAATGTCATAACACTTCGATGATGAATATCATCATCACGACATTTTCATCTTATACGCGTGTTCTAGTGCTACATGTACTTTAACTTTTGAAGTTCATAAATTTCTTGTAAAACTATATTTTTCCAAGTTTTGGCTCCCATTTCACCAATACTTATGATTTTCAAGAGTTGTATAATGTTGATGAGCTAAAGGAGAGGGAAAAAAAAAAGATTGATGGTATTTACAATAAGGTACTAGCCATATGCCTTGTTGTTTATGATTGTCCTATATTGTAAGGTTCAATTAGCCATTGTATATTTCCATGGAAAGGTTACAAGGGTGGTGCTTGTAAGTTTCCATAAGTTCAAATTAGGTGAGTGACCCTTGGAATTAGTATCATAGGATTTGTTTGATTAATTAAAGTTTATAACATAAGATTGTGTTCTAGGGTTTAATTAACTAAATGTTTTTTGTGATATTGATTCCAAGATCCTTCCACATATTTTGAGGCTTTAGAAACATAAAGCACAACCTTTACAACTTTTCATGTGAACATGCAATAACTAATTAAACTTGGGTAATCGTAAATAATGCTTCTAACTATCATGGACATTAGCGGAACAGAAGCTAAAGCATAAAAAAATATAGCTTTTTTAAAGGAATTAACGAACTTCAAAAGTTAAGGCATGTGTCATACCAGAGCATGCATGTAAGGATGGAAATGCAATGATGTTTTATTTTTGCTAGCAAACACAAATGTAGATCGATTGGTAGAAGATGCAATGAGAAGTTTGTAGTGTTTGTTGTCATAGTGATTGTGTATTAAATGTAATGTTGGTTAATGTTTGGTCTAATCTTTATAATGAATTGAATTTTTACATTGGCATAAGCATTCCTTGTGGGAGGTTAGCTTTTTGTTGGATGTTTGCATAATGTTAAATATGGATATTGCTCCATATCATTTGTAGATGTATAATAGGCTACTAGCAGGGAGGGATGGATATATAGATGAGTTTATAACTAGGGTTAATGATTTTATTGACTTTTTCTTGTCCATAAAGAGTTTTCATAAGTGAAGGTTGAATAAAATGTCCATGTGTCAAGTATGACAATAAGAAATATTTTATGCTAGATGAAGTTAAAATACACCTGTATACATGTGGGTTTAAATCAAATTTTTAATTTTGGACATGTCATGGACATGAAGAATCCTAATAGAAATGTAGGTAATGACTTTAAACTTAGTAGCTCTAGTAATGTACCTAAGGACACTCATGTTATGAATGTTAGCGAATTTGAAACAATGATATATGATGTTAGTGGTCCGTATTTCCAAACTTTCACTTGAAATGATATAGAGGAGCCTCTTAAAAATAATGCATAATAGTTTTATGATATGTTGTATGTGCACAATATCCATTGTGGTAAGGTTGTACTAATCACACAGTTATTGGTGATAGTTAAAATGTTAAGTATGAAATCAAACTATAATTTGTCACAAGAATATTTTAATGAAACAATGGCATTGTTGAAGAAGATTTTTCATTGGATAGCTTAGTTTGGAAAAATTTCTATGAGGCCAAGGAATTGGTTAGAAAACTTGGACTTAGGCATAAGAAAGTTGACTAACACATTAATGGTTGCATGTTGTACTTCAAAAATGACATTAATAAGAAGATGTATAAATTTTGTGGTGAACAAAGATTTAAGGAACCACGACTAGGAAGAGGAAGATATATGGAAGTTTCTTTTAGGAGAATGTGCTTTTTTCTGTTAATACCTAGACTTCAATGATTGTATACTTCTATGAAGTTGACATAAAACATAAGATGACATCATGACCATCGAAGAGAAGATGGAGTATTACAACATCCATCCAATGGAGAAGCTTGCAAGCACTTTGATTGAACTTACCCTGAATTTGTAATGGAACATAGAAATATTCGACTTAGCTTATGCTCGGATGGGTTCAATTCATTTAATCAATTCACTGCACTATATTCATGTTAGCCAACCATTGTTACACCATACAATTTACTACATGAAAAATGTATGATCACTTCTTGCATGTTCCTAACCTTAATCCTATTGGGTTCGCACAATCTTAAAAGTAGAATTGATATCTATTTGCAACCATTGATTGATAAGTCGAATGTACTGTGGGATTATAGTGTCCTAACATATGATGTCTCAAAAAAGCAAAACTTTATTATGGGAGCGACATTGACGTGGACAATAAATGACTTCCTTGCTTATGACATGTTATCAGGTTGGTCCACTATTAGAAAACTAGCATGTCCTCTATGTATGGAGAAGACAAAAGCAATTCACCTTGAAACATGGAAGGAAGAATCATGGTTTGATTGCCATCATTGCTTCTTGGATAGTTGTTATGTTTATTGAAGAAATAAGCAATCACTCTTTGAAAATAGGTTGAGACATCCTTACCCTCTCCTAGATTGTTAAAATAAGGAAGTATATGATAGGGTATGTAATGTTCTTAAGGTGATAGAAATATGACTAATCAAATTGCACAGGTATGGTAAGGAGCATAATTGGATAAAATGAAGTATATCTAGGGCCTACCATACTAGAAAACAAATCTACCTCGACATAACTTGGATGTCATGTATGTTAAGAAAAATGTGTTCAATAATATTTTTAATATGGTGATAGACATCAAAGGAAAGTCAAGGGACAAAGCGAAAGCAAGGTTGGACTTGAAAGAATATTGCAAGTGAAGAGACTTGGAGCTTTAAGAGTATACCAATGGTAAGGTGTGCAAACCAAAAGTACAATATACTTTCAACACTGATTAGAAAAGGGCAATTTGTGAATAGGTCAAATAATTGAAAATGTTTGATGATTATGCATCCAAACTTCATAGACATGTTGACATTGGTGTTGGCAGATTATTAGGCATAAAGAGTCTTGATTGTCTTATCTTTATAGAATGTTTACTTCCAATATTGTGGGAAAGTGAATTGGTATAAATGAAAATAAGCATCCCCTTCATATTATGCAATTTAGAATGGATATTTCCTTTTGACTTTTTTGATGTCATGGAGCATTTACCAATACATTTACGATTTAAGACTCAAGTAGAGGGTCATGTCTAATACCGATGGATGTACCCATTTGATAGGTAATTCCATGCCTGAACTTATCCTCAATAACATTAGTCATTTATTTCATTCAAATCGAGTGTATTCACTGTAAAATTAATCACAAATTATAAAATTTATGAACTAATTTTGGATTCACATTGAAAAGCACAAATTTACAATTTAGAAGAGAGGGAAAAATTAATTCAGGTTTTAGATTTACCTGAAGCTCCTCCTG